>PVIJ01005379.1:0-104433 GCA_004024925.1 Scalopus aquaticus
CAGCACCACCGCCATCACCACCATCACCACCACCACCACCACCATCAGCAGCAGCATCACCATCACCATCACCACCACCACCATCACCACCATCATCAGCATCATTACCACCACTGACACCACCATCAAGATTGTCATTCCTTTCCTCCTCTCAACCTGTCCCTCAGATTTACAATCTTGGGTGATTTGACCTTGACCTTGCTCTTGACCTTACACTTGCTGTTCCATCTCCATCATCCTATTCTGGCAACATCTACCTGCATTCTCTTCAAACACATTCCTGCGCTGAAGCCTTTGCACTCACTTCTTCCAGGGTCTGAGATGCTCTCCCTCCAGCTCGTGCAGAGCTGGTTAGCTTCTCAAGCAGAGCTAACCTCCTAGATCATCTCTGCACAGCCTGCTGGGAGTGCTCAGTCTCTTCCTATCATGTCCCCTCTTCTACTTTGTCAGACTTCCTGCAATGGTTAGCTCGCTTCCTGGTTGTCATCCATCCCACAAGCAGGTTAGCTCAGCGAGAACCTTGACTTCCCCTGCGATGTCACTGGTTTGCCGGCTTTGTCACTTGTGCCTGCTCATTTAACTTAGTGATCAACTTGTAATTCAACAGAGATTTCCAGTAGAGTCCCCAAACTTTCAAGAAGGTTCAGTGCGCATAGGTCATAGGTATGACACTCAGCCACGAAGTTAACTATTTGCCTTAACTTCTGCTGGCCCAGCGTCAAGGTCAGTGGGAGCTGAGAACTTAGGAGTCCTTCAATCCTTCCTGAGCATGTGCGGCCCCATCTCCAAAGACCCACACACGCACGTGCCATTTTAGATTGACAGGATTAGGCCAGAGCTTTTGAAAGCCCCTATGCATTTGTCCTTCTCCATACTTTCCTCTTAAACTGCTTGATTTTTCTATTTGTCCAAAGCTAGCCACTGCTTCAGACAGCTGTGGTGTTCAACAATCCTTTTTGATTGTTTTACACAACACCCCGATGGAAAGCATGAGTGAGCTCGCAGTTGGAGCAAATAAAGACAGCAGTGAATGTGGCGTCTTTCCGAGAGTTACCGGCTCAGCCCAATAATATAAATTCTCTAGGAATGGGGCGTTGAGTATCTCCAACCCAGCGTGCCCATTCCATGGCTATGGAGCATTTCTTGGCTTTCACAGCTATTGTGCTCTCGGTTCTCAAGGCTATCTTGGGGCTGCGAAGAGTTGAATGAGATTAGGGAAAATAAAATGCCATAAAACTCACCGTTCTTGCTGAGGTTCAGTGTTTTCTTGACTGCATACTTCCTGAGCTGCCTTGTGTCTCTGATGTGTCTCCATGTTGTGAAAAGCTGATTTGGTGACTTATATCAGTTTCCTTATTCATTTTATAGAAAAGATAACTTTTGGAGCTCCTTACACCAACATTTTCACTGAAGGCCTACTTAACATAAATTTACAGAGTATGTTTTGATACCAAAAATATCTAATGATTATATTTTAAAAAGTAATTTTAACCCATAAAGCACAAATATATTTACTTTAAGAGGACAATGAATCTCACAATCCACTCATTTTCTATATTTGATGGCCAAGACTCACGGCATGCAAACATAGAAGTACGTGTGATAACTATTTTCTTCTAAACATTCTTCATTAATCCATCACCAGCTGATTTATCTGAACAGAGAGAAGACCAAAAAAAAAAAAAAAAGCTGCAATGAGACACATTAATCTTTCACCTTGATTGCTTTTGCCAATTCATTTGTTATTTTATTCATCCCACTGATATTAATCATGTTTGGCACTGAGAACATAATTCCACCCAAAATGCTGACCCACATAGGTCTTATATTTTGTTGAAAAAGACATATGCATAAGGATATAATCTTAATACTTTATTTTATAATTTTGCTACTTTGTTTTTATACTTTCACCACTTCTTACTTTTATAATTTTATTACTTTGCTATTTTTATAATTTATATTATACATAAACACACATACACACATATATAAAATAAGTGTCTATATAATATAGATGCAGTGATAGGTGTATTTATACACATACATATACATATATGTGGACACATACTTCATATGTGTAAGTAATACTCACACAAAACTCAAGACTGTTTGGGAATCATCTTCTGGAGTGAAGACCAATCAAAGGAGCATTCATCATTGGAAGAAATCATTTAGACTTTTTTTTGGTCCAAACTCTTTTCCTCAATTTGCAATCCACATAGTTCGAACTTCATAAAGTCAATCCCTAGATGAAAAATTAACCTAATCTGACCATATTGCCATTTTTTTTTTAATCCAAATGTTCCACAGCCTCCTTTCTACCATAGTGTTTCATTTCATTAATGACTGGTCACTTTTACTCAACAGAAATTTTTGAAAGAAAAATTAAACAAATGGAATGTACCCAAATTTTTCATAATAGGAATCACAAACTGTTATCAAATAAATGCATAGTTTCACTTGAACAAAGTTGAAATTATTTCTTTTCAACACTTACAAGTTAGGAGATATAGAAGATCTGGGTTTCCTGCCTCACTTTCAAAGAGACTTAATTTTGTTGATCCCTGATCAACTTTTATGTATACAACCTTTGGGCCTTAGTGGAAATCATTTTCACTTGTAATCTCTATTTCTCAGACAATTACTAGAATACCAAATCTAGAAAGGACATTTGTGAGATGAGTCAAATGGAAAACATTCTAGAAGATTTTGAAGACACTTTAATGAAAAATCTGGGGAAATACTGGATTTCCAGAAAAGACAGATACCCTAAGAATATGACTGTGAAATTGATTACTTGTTAAGACATTATGGGTACCCCATTTTTTAAATATATATTTTCAGTTATTTCTCAACAGAGTGAGAATAAAAGTGCTGGATTGTGTTGGGTCATAATCATAATCAATCTTACCAAAATCAATTACATTAAATTGAAATTAAATTCAATCAAATTAAACTAAACTGAACAAACCAGTATAGAAAATTCGGTAATAACTCACACATCAATAAGGCGTGCATGGTAGGCAGTCGGTGTCAGAGCATTTGGAGAGAAGTGATGGAGGGGGCCTTGTGGTTAAGAAATGATGCACAGGGGCCTCCCTGGTGGCACAACGGTTTAAATCTCAGCACTATGAAGCTATCCTCAGCCACTGCAGCATGAGTTCGATCCCTGGCCAGGGAGCTTCCCACATTCCTGTCACCCTGCTGCTCCCCTCAGCAGTGGATTTCAGTAGATCCACCTGTTCTGCTCCCCACTCTGTCTCCATCCTCTCACCAACCCACACCACTGGCCTACAGTCCAGTTCTTGCATGAATAAATAAATAAATCTTTAAAAAAAAAAGAAACGATGCATAAATGGAATATAGAACACTTAAGACTTCCTCACCTCTACCTCCAATTCTTAGAGGAAAAAATTCCTCTTACCCATATGCTATAGACAGAGAGTATTCCAAGGCAAAAATCAAGAATTTCAGAAGTTTTGTAGAGAATAAATGAAAGGGACATAACCCTGGTGAATGAGAGAGCTCAGAGACTGTCTTCCTCTCTTCAAAGATGCTGCTCATTTCCAGAATCAGCATTCTCTGTCTTCAGCCAGAATGAAAATTCTCAAGTTGTTATAAAACAGATGCATTAACATTAAGTGTATCTCAGTAATAGAGTAATATTTGATGTTGAGTTATACCACTGACTTTTATCCTCCTCTAATGATAATAAAATGACTTGGAATGATTACATGGGCAATTATCTGCTAACTTTCCAATTAAAGCATTATGAAGTTTACTTAATTATCTTCATTGGGGGTCCCAAAATTCAGTCTTGTAAGTGGCAGCCCACTACATTAAACATGGAACTGCCATTGGCAATTTGTCCCCAGGCCAGTGAAAGCAAGTGAGAAAACTAAAAAGGAGGCACTGCCAGATTACACTCAATTTAAAAGAGAGCCAGGGCTTGAGAGCCAGCTTTGTTATAGATCTATGAAAGGGAAGCCACCAGGGCCAGAGATAGCTTTCCCTTCTGAGCATGCTCAGTGGGTAACCTCAAGCTCCTGAATCTATACAGTATGAATAAAAATATCATATATGCAACTGAGCTTTTATTTTTTTTAACTGTTTTGAAGTTGAAGTAAAATATTTGGCAAGCATATGGAAACTACTCTTCTGAAAGTCCCTTACTATTCCCTTAGCCCGTTATTTAAGCTAGCTTCAAAAAATCCAACCCTTTAGAACTCCCATACAACAGAAAATTTGAGACATTGCAGGTAATTTCTAAAACGCTCCTAGAATTAGAAGGCCACTATCCTACCCAGAGTTACTATATGGTGTAAGCCCTGCCATCCCTACAGAACTTCTTGTGTATGGATGTTTAGAATCTCTTGGTTCCTGTACCATTCCCCTTTCTAACATTCTTTACTCTTTGAACCTACTCTAGTACTCTAGAGATTTGCAAAGGCAACCTCTAGTCTGTAGGTAGTATGCTTTAATCAGGAACATTTTAGATCCTACAGTCATTTATACATATATGGTTACACATTTGTAGTATAATTAAATATCTATGTGTGTGCATATATATTATATGCGTGTATGTATGTATATATACACAATTCCTTCAATAATACTGTCTGTCTGCCCCATAATAGTTTCTTAATAAGGTCTCTGGAGACATAAGGATTAGTGGAAATGAAGAGGACGATAAAGTGATGCTCTACATGTCAAAATCAGGTTTATAAATTTTCGATAGTCCAGCATAAATTTTAGTCTCCAAAATATTCAGATCATCAATTTGTCTCCATAATATTTATTGGGACTATATAAGCATTTAAATAACCTGATATGTGAGAGACCAGATTTTCCTGGGTGCATGCAAGGGCAAATTTAAAATTCTTGAAAGGAAAAATAGGAAAGAAATATAGTTTCCATTTATTGAACTATTACATACCAAGTTCTAGCTGGGAAAAATAGGATGTATTTAAATTCAAGTTAAAACAAATTTTCCTACTAACTAGCCTGAAGGGAAGAAGTAGAATGCTCTCCTGTGTTGGAACAGCTTTTCATGAGAATCTAAGCATACAAAGGCATGAGAGGAAGAAGTAGAGGCTCCAGGAGGTGACTTGCAGAATCCAGACCATCTGCCTCCTGTGTGACCTTAAGGCAGGTATTTTACTTCTCTGTGCATCAATTTCCTCCAGAAAATGTGGAGAACAAGGCATCTGGTTTCGAATATCTTTTCAAGGAATGAATTAGTCAATAGATGTAGAGAGATAGAAAACATACTGGCCCAGGATAGAATCTCAGTATGTTTTTAACTGAAAATAAAGTTGCTATTGATCTAACTGGTCATATCAATCATTCTCAGAAAGCCAGACTCTGAACCCTGAAGTTGTTTTCACAAGTAAGCCCACTGGATAATGGTAGTCAGTTCTCTGTAGGAACCATCTCCGAAGAACAAGTGAAAGAAGGTTACATAGGAAAGTCAGGAATTCAAGGATGTGAGAGTTGAGGATATGAGGGGCTTGAGGGAGGTTTCTTCATTCTCAGGCTCAGGAAGTCATACGGCATTGTATGGAGAGTAACAGGGTTATTGATGACATCCTGGAACACCTACTCTCTTTTGCGTTATCAGTTTAAAATGGCCAACAAGTGCTCATTAGGATGTTATTGGTATAAAAATATCTCCTTAATAAGTAAGCAACTTATTAGCATGGTGCTGAGGAATGTGACATAATGCACTAAACTGAAGTTCAAATCAAGGTGGAGACAGCAATTGTGTCATGTTCCTTGGTTCAGGAGTGAGCACAAAGTGATAATTATACACAGAGTTCATTAGATAACAAAAGTGAATATTTTAATAAAGGAAGCAGTCCTATAGATTTACTCTGTGAGAGCTATTCCAATAAACACAAGTTTGATTTAGTTTATATAGGGAGGAACAGTGAACCATTGGCATTATGAATGTAATATTCTTGATAAGAGGGCTTCGACTTCTAAATAGTTCTGACATAAAGGTATGCTGATGATAGAGGAAGTCAATGCAGGATTTAATTTATCCTTGCTAGTTAATACACTGCAGAAATGCAAAGTCTGGATACCTATTATTAAATATATATACGGTTGTTTTATTATTATTATTATTATTCGAAAAGGCAGACTTTACCTTCAGGCATCAGATTTCTACATGCAGGACAGAGCCTGTGAAGATAGTTACTCTTTGCCTCCAGGACAGAGTCACCAGAAAAAATTATAGTAAGCTTATAATGTGTTAATTAATTAAGTTAATAATAGCCCACCCCCTGCTATCTTCCTTTCTGTACACAAACAACAATGATAAAAAAAAAATTGAGATTTCTTAGTGTTTGAATTTCTTTTGGTTCAGTTTAGTCCCTAGTTTCTTTGGGAATTTGGTTCTTGGATTTTATTCATTTATTCGGGTTGTGTTTTGGAGTCTCAGCATATGGAGGAATTTAAATTTAAAATAAATAAAACCAATCAAAGTTAAGTTTTCTAACACTTACCTGCTTTCAAATTAAGAATGGTGAAGAGGCAGAAGATCCAGGTAACTATTATATATTATGTCCAATTTTACTCTTCAGTTTATGTAAATTATTCTTTATATTCCAATGGAGAAATATCTCTTGTAAATGTTTTATCTAATGTTTCAAAATGCATTGATGTGTGAGGAGTTTCTCAATTTCACTTTGAAAGTTAGGATTCCATAAATTATGTATAAATTATGACTACTATTTCTTTTTAAATTTTGCCTCATTATATATTTATATTTCTTTAATTGTTTAATATTTGCTTTTCATTTGAAACAGAACAGAATGTCTCCATGCTTTTGTTGTTTACATCTCCAAATATTTTTTGACTGTCAGGACTCCTAAGTCTAATTTGATTTTGATTTTCAACTCTTCTGGGGCCTGAATAAGTTCTTGAGATTTCTGAGATGTCAAATGCAATTATGAAAGAGACAACAGACCTAAGACTCAATGAAATGGAGCTTCCCAGTTGTATTTAGAGAAGAAATAGAATTGTACGCTCTCCTCTACCCCCACCCATCAATACGAAAATACTGGCTTGAATGAGATACTACTAAACTCTTTAGGAGAGATACAATGAGGAAAGTATCCATTCCCTTTCTCTCATTTATTTCCCTCTTCTACCCCAAACAAAATAGAAGGGACTCAATGCCATATAGATTGTCTGCATACAATAAAAAAAGGCAGAGTAGTGATTGGATAGATTAAGCTTAGCATAGGCAGCTAGGTCTGAACACCACACCTATATGTGCTTTTCTCTTTAGGAAAAAAGAAAAACTGACCTAAAAGGAAAATCAATAATATAATTAAGCATGCTCTCAATAACCTTCTTTGTCAATTAGACTAAAACTTCTAAATTAGTCTCTGCTTTAGCTTATCATTATCCTTATTTCGGTATTTGTGGGAACATGATTTGCTGGAGTTCATTTATATTTACTGATTAATCATATTCCATGTTTTTCATCAGCAAACTGTACCCGCCCTCAATACAGGATCTTAACCACATCCAGCCACTGAAAAAATAATGGTTTTTTTAGTAGTATGAGCTCCTCTCTATCACATTTTGTTTAAATAAGAAAATATGTGTGAAGTGGCTTTGTGCCTATGGGTAATTTGTTTGAAGTTTAAATTGTCAAATATTGGCAAGAACTGTGGTAATTCTGTAAGTTGGGAAAGTAAAGCAAAATAGGTGTTGACTTTTCATTTCCCAGAGAGGACCTAATACTATTTAGCAATTCCCAACCCTCTGGCTCCCATTTCTTAAATGACACATATGCCAGCTGGTGTGTAAATCACAAAAGGATTCAACGATCACAGCCCAGGAGGTCTTTTAATCATGGTCACACTAAAAATAGCAGTCCTATCTATTTTTTCATATAATCTTTTATTGAAAGGGAAACCCTAGGAGGAAAATGCAAAATTCACTCATTCCTCTGAACCAACAAAGAAGTAGCATTCTGTTGTGTCCAAACTGATACAGGAATAGGAGTAGCTAAAATTTAGGGATGGAATTCTAGTGGCAAACTAGCATACGTCCATGTGGAAATGACATTCTAAAAAGATTCTGCAAATGATGCCATCTGTGGAATATTAAATAATTCATCTGTATTTAGTCTGCAGACAAGAAGTCTTGAGTAAGGTAATTGGTTGCCTTCAAATATCAAACGGGATGACAAGTTATTAAAAATAATAAAAGTAATAATAATAAAACTAGCTTTTGATGTTGCTCCAGAGGACCAAATTAGGGTACATGTATAGAAATTAAAAGGAAGATAATTTATAATAATTAGAACAACCCAGCAGTGAAATTATCTGCCTGATGTAAAGCTCTGTTCTTTCTTCCCTGGAGATGCCATGACAAGGCCAGAGAGCCAATCTGGCCCCTATTTATTAAATTTCGCTTCAACAAGGGCTGTTCTGTCCTGGAGCACAGGGAAGAAATGATGTACGACCACTGTCATTGTAGACATTTTCATGCCCTCTACCTAAAATTAACCCAAATGTTTAAAATAAAATGTAAATGTCAAATGAAATACAAGTACCCTAAGCTCCCCATGTCAGAGACCCACAGGGATCTAAGCAAGGAGCTGAAATATGTCACAGGGTGAGCCAGGTTTATGTTCCCTAAATTTGTTCTGAGGCATATTCCTGCTCTGTGAAGCCAAGTAGTGTACAAGGCAGAGACAGAGAGCATCATGGTCAATTCAGGTCTGGGAAGTAGGGGCAGTGAAGACAGCATGAAGAATGTCTTGAAAGAGGAAATGTGAATCTTGAAAACAGATTTTAGAAAGGCAATTTTCCCCAATGATTTTTAAAAGTTTCCTATTTTTTTCTTTTCTTAAGGAACACCTTTACCAAATAATGTGAATCTAGTGTCAGGCAGTGAATTTGGAAAGTGACGGATCCATTCAAAGGTGTTTTATCCTGACATGAGAATGTACTCAGACGTGGACTGAATTAGTCTCTGAAGGGGGCAGGAAGAACCCCAGGATACAAAGTGGAGCGAGCCCGCCTGTAACAACATGAGCTGTCTGGAAGTGTGTCCAAAGCCAGAAAACCAACACCACGTGCAAGGTTCAAATGCTAACTACACTGGAAATGGTGCCACAGTTAAGCGAGGCAAAGATGGAGATTAAATTGAAGGAATGAAACCAAGACAGCAGGGACAAAGAGAACGGGTGAGAAGGGAGAGACTCTCACCAGAGAGGTGGGGGGCGGAATCTGTGTTCTGTTGCCACAGGACGGTTATGACATAACGCCGAAGAGATTGTGAGATTCTGGTAAAACGGCAATGGCTGGGATCAGAGAAATTTAGTCATAGTCAGTATAACTCCAGCTGAGTCTAGGAGTCATGAAAACGCTTTAGACTAGATCACATTAAGGTAAGCAGCAAAGAAGTTCTCCTTTCTGGCTCTCAAGTTCTCCAGGAAACATACTCTGAGATAGAAATTGGTGTCGGGGGATTTACTGGAGTATAGTCTCTGGATCCCCGGCAGGGGCACGAAGAGTGTAGTACTGAGAAGATGGAGAAGTTGTCTTTTTGTCCTTAGTCTGCATCAGAGATGAGCAAAGACTTGGCTGGTTCTAGAACTCACCAAGAACTCAAGAGTTGGAACAGCCCTTCAGAGTTTTCTCACTTTAAGATGAAGAGATCAGTCTATTATGCCCATTCACCAACCAGACATTGGAGACGGTTCCTGACGGGAGACAGTGTGGCTCTCCTAGGCTGAGGGTAATTCTTGGACATCAGACATGAACCGTGAGCCACAGCGCACTTGGCATGGCTGGAATGAGTTCTGGTGGCTGCCCCAGCCTGAGGCTTGGCCGAGGTGCGAATGATCGAAATGACGTGTCAGGGAAGAAGACCATCTTTTGGGGACTTTTTAATTGCACATAGGTGCTGGGGGCATTCACAGGATCATTGTATCTAGAGCTAGTCCAGGAATCAAGCCACATGACCTTCCAGGGAAGGGAAGACAACCAAGTTTTCTGTGCACAATTTCTTCTTTTCCTTCTCTGATTTAAAAAAGAAATAGGAAAAGGGGGCCTCTCTGGTGGCACAAGGGGTTAAGTCTCAGCACTATGAAGCGATCCGTGACCTCTGCAGCACGAGTTTGATCCTCGGCCAGGGAGCTTCCCACAGGACGCAGCAGACCTCTCCTGTCTCCCAGCTGCTCCCCTCAGCAGTGTACTTCAGTAGATCTGCCTGTTCTGCTCCCCACTCTGTGTCTGTTGAATCCTCTCACCACTTTACACCTCTGGCCTGCACCCCAGCTCTTGTATGCATAAATAAATAAAATAAATCTTCCCAAAAAAAGGATTAAATTCAATGAGATACTGCTGGCAAAGTTCTGCATAATTCTCGCTTTCTAAGCACCATGATCAGCTAACATGTGTCTTTACGCCCAGCCAGGTGCTGGAGGCTACCTGGAAGGTCTTGTGTGTTCATCCCAAGAAGCAGCTAGAGAATTGTTGGCACGCCTCCCTATGTGCTCAGTGAGACTGTTTTTTATATTATTTCTTCAGCTCTTAGGCTGTGAACTATCTGCCATTTTGATCAGTAAAGAGTGGTCAAATGACACTTTCCTATGATTCAAAGAATGCACAATGCATTTACAGGTAGATTGAATGGATTTAAATGCCTCTGTACATTCCCATTCACAGAGAGGTCAGATCCAGGTGTTGCTTCAGCACTGGCTGCTCCAAAGCCCAGAGACTCCACTTCTTTCTCAAAAGCACAATTAGCACCTTTGCTTCCTTAGGCATAACAGCCGCTGAGCTGTCTTTGTTCCAGAAGCAGCTGATACACAAATGCTAATCTTCCACAAAGAGTAATTACTGAAACATTTTTTCTACCAGTTTTAATGTAATAGCTCTACCATTATTCCATTCCTGCTTTTCTAGCCTCGGTGCATTTCAGATCAGCACTTTACCCTTGAGTTAAATTATATTGTTTGACAGCTATTGTGCCTTCCCAGAAAGGCTGAGACCAAGTCTGAACTTGGATTCCCCACACACCTCCAGCACAGTGGGAAATAGATGTTTTGTTGATTTCGACCAGTCCTAGGACATCACACAACCACCATCCTTGAGTTCAGCTGGAATTCCTTAGCCTAAATTGTGCAAGCCAATGCACCAGGCATCGAATTGTTTGTGGAAAAATCTCTGTCACCTTTATGATCTTCTTCATTTCTGCCTAATCGTCTAAGACAAGAATAGCGTGCTGTGCCTAAGGGGGAAATTTTCCATTACTACTGAAAAGATAAATGGTAGGAAGCAAAATGAACCAGGCTCATTACAACCTTAAAAAAAAAAGGCAAATTGGGCTTCAGAAATGATATAATAGTGCTGACATTTTTAATACTTTTCCATTCAATTGTGGCGTTTTACATCAAGGTTTTCATAATGTACAATACAAACACTTAACAGGTGTTTGGAATAATGTATGATACTTAATATTTTTAACTACGTCTCCCCTGAAATCTGTTCCCTTCAAAGAAACACAGCTATTTTTTACCTGGTGCTGACTAGAAGTGAACAGAAGGATTGTATTTCAAGAAGCGTAACATTCATTTGTTTGGCGGTAGCTGTGTTTTCAATCCATATAATAATGGTCCTAATGTCACTTGATAAACTGTGAAAATGCCCCAATTTCTAAAAATGGTTAAAGGCAGATAGCTTATTTGATGCTTTAAATGTCTGATGAGCTGCTAGATGACAGAGCTGAAGGGAAGATTGATTTTTCAGAATCAAATACAGTAGACAATAATAAGCCAATTTCTTGGGCGTGCCAGTGATTGCTAAACATATTTTCATTAGCCGCAATGAACATTCTCAAGGTTTCACATCTTTGGCACCAACTTGCTGGGGTGTTAATTCACTAATTGAGACAGGTGTTTTATGAGTGAAGAAGCACAGTGGTTACGAACCATCAAGAGTGATTTTTACACAGATCGAATCTATTATTCACATACACCCCCTACACTTGCAAGAGACACATTTGAAAGAGAAACTGAGCTTGGTTCGACACCAAACTAGGTAGAGAAAAATGGATCCATGGTTAAGTCTTTAATTTCATTGAGGGCACACACAAGCTGCTGACTTAGAGCATGGTCTGGCTGATAGGCTTATGTGCATGAACGGTAACCTGGATGTTTAAATGTGTAAATGATGGAGGCTTGGGGCAAAAAGAATAGGAATAAGCAGAACTGAACTGTGACCTGAATCACTGAATTATATTCCTTCTTTAGAATTAACTGTTAAAACTCACAAACGTGGCCTCCCTGGTGGCGCAGCAGTTAAGTGCTGCGCTGTACAACCATAGGCAGCAGTGATGCAAGTTCGACACCCGGCGGGGGAGATTCCCACTTGGCGCGGCACACCTCTCCTGCCTCGCTCGCTGCTCCCCTCAGCAGTGTGTTTCTAATCTGTCTATTCTGCTCCCCGCTCTGTCTCTGGTGAACGCCATGTGGGAATCTCCCCAGCCGGGCGTCAAACCCGAGTCACCACTGCCAACAGCTCCGCAGCGCAGTGCTTAACCGCTGCGCCACCAGGGAGGCCAAGGGTAAGCCAGTCCTAATAGTTTCTGGTTAATGCATCCAGAAAAATAGATTCAAAACTCTAGTCTAACAGTGTTAACCGCTGTGGCAGTGAAAAATTTTCCTTACTGGGGACACCAGTTTGCACCAATGGCCTAGTGGGATGTCTGCTCTTGGGAACAGGCCTTTGACGCAAAATGTGCCTTGTCCCTGCTTCTGCTTCCCCTTTCCTGGAGCTGGGCTGCTTTTTCTGGTCAAGTTAGTTCCCCTTCGGGTCTGCTTCCCAGGGCAACCTTATGAATTTCTCTTATTTATTCAAGCCTCCTGACCTTGCCTGTGGGCAAGAGATGCGGGCTTAGCTTGTTCACCTTATTAAAGGACACTCCTTCAACTTCCTACTGTAGTTTTCTTGGTTTGCAAAGACAGTAAAGGGTACTGTCACAGAGCCATCTCCATAGAAAGGGGAGGTGCCAGGTTCTCTGTCCCACCCTAGGGTGGGGCTGGCAAGAGGAAGCTAGAAAGGACTGGGAAGAAGACTTGGAAGGGGAGACAGGAGGAGGCCCAGGAACAGACTTGGGATAAAGAAGCCAGGCTTGCTAATTGGCCTTGGCTTTGCACCAGGGACTTGGACGGAGACGCTTGGAGGAGACGTGGGTAAGAGACCTGCGGGGAGCTGGCAACAGCGGCCTTTATCTTGACTTGTACTTTGCTTTTGCTCTTTCCCTTCCAGACTTGCCTGGCCCCTCTGCCCCTTCCCTGTGGGTCCCCACCAGAAGGTGCTCTAGACTTGCGACAAGCTTTCCAGCCTCAGTGGCCCTGCTTTGGGCCAACCCTGTTTGCTGTGCATTTACCCACGAGGGCATGGGGAACTTTGGGGGACTCTTTGGGAATCTATTAACGTTTCTTCTCTCTACTGCACACCAATTCTATTGATGTTCTTTTCTTTATTGGGGTCTTATGCATTAGAGTGTGTCTGAGGATAATTGTGTGTGTGTGTGTACACATGCATGCACACATGTGTGGAAAATACAGTAGTGCTGAGATTCACACAGATTTCTGTTGTAACTCAGCTCTGCCACATACAGCTAACTCGGTTTTTGAAAGATACGCAATCCTTCTAAACTTGTCTCCTTTTTTCTTGAGGTAGCACTGGTTTACAGCTCTGTGTATCATGAGGGCTACAGGCTCACACCTTTTCATATCAATGTTCACACCACACTCACCGCCAAACACCAATCGTCCTGTACATAGAACACGGGGTGCCCTTTCCTCTCCACTTCCCACACTCCCCCTATTCCAGTCTCAATCTTGCAGTCACATTCTAGGTATTTGGGGTTTGGATTGCTTTGTTCCTTCTGTTTTTTTTTCTTTCTAACCCAGCCTAATCTCTTCATCCATACATTGAGAAAGTCAATACTATTATAATGCAAGTTAAGTTGGTTAACTCTGACCACTAACCTGCTGAGCACAGGCTAGAGTGAGTGCTCCGCCAGGTAGCCTGGCTTTGGGAGCACTGCTTGTCCCCTCAGGGAGCACTCCTAGATTTCTTGAGCTACTTGGACTGGTTCCTTATCAGACAGCACGACATTGAGATCAAACAGTGTTCCAGCTGCATGATTCTAGAAACAATATGAACTGAATTTACTGAATTTGTGGTTTTGAATCCCAACTCTGAAGCCTGCTGGGTAAGTGACCTTAGGCCAGATACCAGATACACAAAAACCATTGAGTCTCAGTGACTGGTGCAAGCTAGGGCGTCTCAGGTTTATTGACAAGGATTTATTGTCACTAAATAAGAAAAAAATAAGAAAGCACTTGGCCAAGTTTCAAAGCAGAAATGACCCTGAATTCTTGTCATGTTCCAGTATACTCTCCTATTTTGTTTATTTATTTGTTTTAAGGTATGCCCCTCATCCTACTTGTCTACCTAATTCTGTGTTGAGAAATCCAGCACTTTTCTCCCTCACTCATCCACATTTCCCTGAAGAGCCTGTTGAGGTTCTGCCTGCTGCAAAATCCCATCTCACCTTCCCCCTGGCGCCCCCTGCTGTCCAGAGTGGACTTAGCAAGTATTCAGGCTCACAACTGAGCTAACTCCAACAGCGTCACCGCAATGAGGTCAGGTCAGAGGCCAAAATTGGGTGGTTGAGAGAAAAACAGGAGGTGAAACATTAACTAGAGGAAAGGAAGCAGGAAATAGTGAAGATGATGCCACGGGGCTGGGGAAGTTGAGGGGAGTGTGGGAGACTTTTGGAAAGTGAGAAAAATCTTGAGACATTTGCAGTGTGACTTTATCAAAGTGATGTGAGCACTAGTCAAATAGATGAACATGATAAAATGAACTTCTGTTTGCTGGGAATCTCAAGGTCACTAGAACTTTGCAGGAGGGCTGCTTTATAAAGTTTCGGAGATAAAAGGAGGGGCAGAATACATGCTTCCACTTTTTACCCTCCCCATCTCTCGATCCCTCTCAAACGTCTCGCACTGCGGTCTTAGCCCAGCCTTTTATCCAGTTCCCAGCTGGTAGCTGACTCTTTCCTAAGCTGCCATGGACTGCTTGAAATTTCTCAAGGAAATCCAGGGCATTGAGGTGTGTGGCCTGTTTTTATGAAAAAGAAGTATAGTGAGAGGGAAATCTTATCATTTTAAAGATTCCAAAAGCATCTCTGCTTATATTCTCTACAATTTGTAGGAACAGGTTAGTTGAATTCAAATACAACAGAAGACTAGAAAAGAAATAAGCTCATTTCAAGAACCAACATATGAATATTAAATATTTACTTTTAAAGAATTGAAGAATGTTGGGCCTCCCTGGTGGCGCAGGGGTGAAGACACAGCACTAACTGTCACCAGCTCCTGTGATGAGTTCGGGCTGACCCACAGGCTCAGCAGACCTCTCTCCTGTCTCTCCGCTGCTCCCCTCAGCAGTGGATTTCAGTATATCCGCCTGTTTTGCTCCCCACTCTGTCTCTGGTGAATCCTCTCACACACCCCCACACCTCTGGCCTGCACCCTAGTTCTTGTATGCATAAATAAATAGAAATAAACCTGAAAAAAAAAAGAATTGAAGAATGTTATTAAAACATAGGTGACCCAAATTATTTGAGGAGAGGGAGCAAATTATATTCTGATTAGTACAATGATTTTGATGTTCTCAGAATACCCTGCAGGAAAGATCATGGCTAAAAATTCTGGAAGGGCAAAAGGGCAAGACGCCTAGAGACCTTGTTGTATGACCCAAATAGAAAACTATGGATGAATTTGGCTTGCAAGGTATGGTGGGGGAATGACATCCTTCTTTCCCTAAAGCTGTCTGTCCAAGACCCCATTTCTGGACGCTCCATTAAGAGTACTCTGCAGGTGTTATTAAGGTAAGGGTCTTGAGGTGACAGGGTCATCCTGGCCGATACGGGTTGGCCAGGCGCAGCTATGCCTGTTGTGGAACAGAAGTCAGTGTCAGAAGAAGGGAAAGTGAATTTGGCAGTGTTCGTGTGTGACCAAGGACATCAGGGGCCCCAAAGTTGCACAGTCTGAGGGGGTACAGGCATATGTGTGCACAAAGGCAGAGCAGATTCTCAGTGGGAATGTCCTTGAACAGAACTGGTGTGTGAGTCTGTAAAACTCAGATTATAACATTTACCTCTGAGAAGCCGTCATGAAAAAAAAATAACGGCAATAAAATTGGTGCTCAATTAATAAAAATAACATCGCGTGTCCTGCTCCATGGTTCCCCTTAGTGCTCGCTTCGTTGTAATGTCCACACCTAGCAGAGCAGGGTTCCCCTCTGACAGCCCCTGGCCTCGGGCGCCATGGCCTGTCCAGATGGGTTGAGGGCTACGTTCCTTGACACGCATCTTGATTGCATTCTTTCCTGGCTTAAAGAATAAAGGGAGGTAATTGTCTTTATGGCATGGGCATGTCTGTCAAGGAGGAGGGTATTGGGTCGGCACCAGGGCGAATGCAGTTATGCACCTAAAAGTTTTTTTCCCAAGTAAGGTCCTGCCACAGGAGAACAATCCATAGCATGGCCTTCAAAATTATATTCTTCTTAACCTGACTTTGTACTCCATTTCTAAATCAAGCCCAAGCTCATTTTGAAAGGAAAAACAGTCAAGGTGAAAGGCTTTGAAAATGGATGTGAGTGTTGTCCCTTCTGCTCTGGCCTCTCCTGAAGTCGAGGAGGCAGTGCCAGGGATTTTACGACATTGTTCATAGCCAGGAAGATCCGGATGCTAAATTATTTTATGAAAGTCCCTGGGTCATATTCCTGCCTAATATGTCATTTTGATAGCCTCTCCCAGCTTTTACGCAAGTAGCTCTTGCATTTGCCTTTTCATTTATTTTGTAGGAGGGAAGGTAGTGGGTGTAGATTGCATAATAATGATCTATGAAAATGATCGAGCACAATTTAAAAACATTGCCGTTCTCTTTTTGGAAGGGAAAACACATGGACAAACATGTACAGTGCAACAGCAAATACTTTGCCGAAGAGCAATGAATGCCAGGAATCCCTGTCCGAATCTGCGCTCTTCTCAGCACGGTCGGGGAACCGAGTCCAGCTCAGCAGCCCTGTGATGTGCTGCCAGCTCGCCAGCATTTTAAAGATGTGCTGTATATTGAAGGCTTTCAAAACTGGGAAGGTTGCTGCGTCACTATCCATAATTACAGATGCTGCATGGAGTCGGAGAATGAATGAACTCTGCACCCAGCTACACTCCCAAACTTGTGCCTTAAGATTCTAAGGTATTGGGCCTCCTTGGTGGTGCAATGGGTTAAGTCTCAGCCTATGAAGCTATCAGCAGCCACTGAAGCACGAGATTGATCCCCGGCCAGGGAGCTTCCCACATGGCGCAGCAGACCTCTCCTGTCTCCCTGCCGCTCCCCTCAGCAGTGCATTTCAGTAGATCCACCTATTCTGCTCCCCACTCTGTCTCTGGTGAGTCCTCTCACTCCTCACACCTCTGGCCTGCACCCCAGCTTGTATGCATAAATAAATAAATCATAAAAAAATAAAAAAGGATTCTAAGGTAATGTGTCTCCTCACTGAGGAGCAAATCCCGGGTTCCCCAGCCAGAGTTCCTGTGTGGATCCTGGCAGTGTGAAGAGGGGCAGAGACTTTCTTCTCCAATTGTCTTCCCAGTTGGTTCCCAGAAAGCAAGCTTCTTCCCCGGGATTCGTGGGGCGACGCACTTCCACCTGGAGACCGCAGAAGACACCAACACCAGACGACACGGTCTCTGGCTGGAGCACACCTGTAACTGCAGTCACAAAAATGAGAGAAAGTGAAATCCAAGGAGATGGAGGCGGTGAGATGGAGGGTTGGTGAGAACAGTTTTAAAGCTAGGATCAGAAGCAGGGAGGCAATATGGAGCTTTGGGGTGGGCATGGTATGAAAATACATTTGTGGGGGTTTGAAACTACCATCCTCAAACAAATGCAATGATGGAACCGACTTGACGTCAATAAACATAAGCAGAAAAGAATCTAGATGAAAATCATATAATGAAAAATAATAAATGAAAATATTTTTTTTTTAAAAAGCAGGAAATCAACGACCAAAGACCAGTTAGTGAAAGCAGGTAAATGAGAGTGGCTGCATGAATATCTTAGACTTGTATTTAGATCTTTTTTCTTTGAATTCTCCACTGAGAGCAGGTGGGACTCACAAGCAGGACGGTGCAGAAATTGCACATGTTCAGCCAGTCAGACAAGTGTGATGAGAACAGGTCTCCCTCTGGCCCACGGGGACTCCGGATGTGGCCCCTTCTCCCGAATTCATACTCCAGCTGCTTTCTAGAATTGTGCCCGATTTTCTGATTTTCTGATGCACACTTCCATTTCTGAATGATGCAGGAGCCCTCTATGCAGGTCTCCCCGCTACCTTAGGTCTCTGGCAAAATCTTACCCCCAAGTGAAACAGAAGCCTCTGGGTAACCCCTGATTTTCAGATTTCCATCTTTGTGCTCAGCCTGTGTTGACATTTCTATTTTGTTCCTGAAATTGACACGAATTTGAGTCACTCTTGCATAAACATCTTGGAAAACACTTGCGGTCTTACACTCCTTGCCGCTTCCTCCAGGAGCACGATTGGCTCCTGAGATCTACCCGCCCTTCTCACAGGTGTGTCTTCTTGGTGCGTCATCAGCGCCTTGGGCCCCATCTTGGCTACCGGCCTCGTTGCGCGCTGTCCCTGCCTGGTCCCTGTGGACTTTTACTTATCCACCTCTCTCAAGACCATGCCTTGCCTCTGGCCCAACCCCAGAGACCACCAGGAACCACAGACGCACACGCCGCGGGTCTGAATCTGCGTCCTGCCCGCGGTAAGCAGATGAACTCCATGCTCGTGCGTGCAGCGGCGGGGAGCTGCTCTGATAGGATGTGAGCTGGGGGACGCAGGCCCATGGCCCTAAGCCAGCTCCCCTCACCTCCTGGGCGCTCGCCCCGTGCTGCGTCTTTGTGGTGGGTCTTCGGCTCCTCTGGTGCCCTCCTTGTCCTTCTCTCCTCCCTCTCTATCCCCCCACTGGCTAGTGTAATAGCTCACCCTTAGGGACCCCCTCCACTCTCTGCCACACCCCCGGAGAGCCCTCTGTTTACACTGTGGGGCGAAAATCAGAGTCAGGTGTTGTAAGGACCACTTCACCCGTCTCAGGTTTAAGTAAATCGCTGGCAGATGGGTCACCCCTCTGCGCGGCTTCCCTTTTGAAAATCTGGACACTAAAGAAGTGAATCCACAAGTGTAGAGAAATCATCCCTTTGTAAAGGAGCTGGAGAGCTATTCTAAATATAGATCTTGACATTCAAGAGCTAGGAACAATCTAGTGTTAACAAAGTGATTTAAGGCAATTTCATAATTGAGATCTTATTTAACCCTCACAACAGTTGATGTTAGTCTTTTTTGAAAAAGTCTTTTTTTTTAGATTTATTTATATATGCATACAATCTGGGGTGTAGGCCAGAGGTGTGTATGTGGGGGGTGGTGAGAGGATTCACTAGAGACAGAGTGGGGAGCAGAATAGGCAGATCAGAAATACACTGCTGAGGGGAGCAGCGGGGAGACAGGAGAGGTCTGCTGTGCAGTGTGGGTCAGCTCCCTGGCTGGGGATCGAACTTGTGCTGCAGTGTCTGCGGATAGCTTCATAGTGCTGCGACTTAAGCCTGTGCACCACCAGGGAGGCCCGATGTTAGTCTCTTTTGGCTTCACACCAGCACTTACTTTGGGAAATGATGATGAACCCTTGCATCTCACATAGTAGGTCCTTAGGAAATTCTTGTTCAGAAAAATAATGATTGTTCACAGAGTTACCCTGAGGTCGTGCTGTGCTCAGTGTCAGAGAGGCTGATCAATCACCTGTACGTGCTGTGTGTCTCCCATGTCTCTCCCGCGGGTCTGACACACCAGTCCCCTATTCCGGGAGGACTGGCTGCCAACAACTCAGAGTTACCCTGAATTCTCCTACCACATTTTACACCACCTCAAAGTGCTGGAGAAAGTGGTGTCTCAACCACTTAAAGATGTGTTTCAGGCACCACAGGCAAGACAGAACATAAATCAGTGACTATTTTGTGGATCCTTTGCAAATAGACAACATCCACTCAGTGGAATGGATGTGATCCCATTCACCATCACTCACCAATCTCTGATCGGGGGTCGCAGACACCCTATAATCCCTGATTTAGGCTCAGTGGGGTTAGAGGTCTTGCTGCTTATAGGAAGATAGTCTTTATTTGGCATGAGTGTAAAAGCCCCATTGAATGTGGAACCATGGCGTCACTTGATCATCTCAAGGTCTTCATGCTAAAAGATCAACATGTAAGAAAGTGTCATTATTCTGGCAGGGCTGGTGGACCGGTGATGAAGGGGTGGGCTTTCTCCTGCATCCTGGGGAAGGGGGAAGATGCTTGACATTCAATGATATATCGGGGCGTTGCTTGGTGTTCTCATGACCGCTTTTGCTGACAAATGGATACTAAATACATTAACCAAGGTATGAGTGAAAGAGACAACTGAGAATTCAGACCCCTCAAGGATGACAGTCTGAGTTGTTCCACCAGGCAGGTTGCCTAGAGTAGCAGAGGTTCTCACTGAGCTGGTGGAGTGTGTGGCAGAGGAAAGGAAGGATGGATACCAGCGGTAGCCTTGAGAGCCACGGTGCCATCAAAAGTGGCAGTTTGAGCTGCCACATCTCATAGGTTTCCCAGGAAAGAAGGCTACTCTGATATCTGGAGAAGCACTTCTTATGTGGGGTGAATGCACTATGAGAATCAGGTGGCATTTGAATGGTATCGTGCTCTTCTATGCTTAGTCCTAGGGAAAATTAACTTGTCTCCTAAGCAGAATGCGGATACCATTGTGCTAATGTCTCAGTTCCCTTTAGCCTTGTGCAATGTAGAGGAAAATAAATAGTAGTAGAATAATCATCTTATGGTTTCTCAGTGTCCAGAGATTCCAAATTTAATTCTTATTTTGAAAAAATGACTAAAAATTGGGCCTTGTATGGTCTATAAAAAGACTTGACTCCTGATTTTTTTTTAGCATTTTCAAATGAACTCTTTCTGAGTTTAAACTCTTTTATCAATAAGATGATGAACTGCATTTAGATGATCTCTAAGAATCTAACCAGTGCTAATGTTCTGTAATTCTAATAAAATTGCCTACAGTTGGAAGTTGGTCTAAGAAGACAGACTCTGATGTCGTATGTGTCATTATATCTACCTTTATGTTGGCTACCATATATCAAATTAATTGCAATGAATAATCCAGAGGAATCTGAATCTCTTTAGAAGCAGTTTCTAAATCATCTAACAATATTACTTTGCTACTAAAGCACGCGTGACCTGTAATTCTTGTGGAGAGTTTTGCTCTGAAGTCTTAGCATATTCCTCTCAGCTACTGTCATTGTGATTAGTCACTGCACATTTTCCTCACATATATTTTTGGATAAATTAAAGATGGAAACAATCAACCCTATGCTATTATGAGTGAAAAATGTCAACACATTTTTTCCTGTGGATCTCTAATACCCAAGATACAAGAATGTGATGATTTTTGTCATCGAAATGACGGAGAGTTGGCAGTGAATGGCATTACTGTCATGTCATTTAAAGAAGAAATTGCCCATTTTGTAAAATTGGAAGAAGGGAGTGGTGACCCCTAGATGTGTAACACGTGGGGATCATTTTCTGTTCAAACTGACACTGTTTCAGATCTCTTGCTCCAAAGTCAGCAATGTGGAGAAAGTTATTGTTGAGCAAAATCCCAGCTAGTCAGCATAAGGTAGGATTGGGTAGGAAGAAACACAACTTACAGAGCTTTCTGCTCCTGTAGTGCCCCAGGCACCATGAAAGTGTCGCCCAGGGATGCCTGCAGGTCTTTGGGCTGCGGACATGGTGTGCACCCCTGGTCCTGGCCTCCCTTTGTTACTAGGGCAATGAGCGTCACGCAGAATCACTCTCCTTACCTGTCCGCAGGTCACTGCAGAGCCTCCCAAATACCCTCTTGCTTCCTGGCTCCCTCTCCACCTCCAGCTCTTTTGAAGGTCGTAGCACAGGACGGTATCCCTACCTGCCCTGGATAGAGCGGTTACCTGTGAGGCTCACAGTCACTTCTGTTCATTTGCTGAAGGCCTCGATTGCTGACCACAGCGTCTTCCTCCCACTGTTATTATTGTCTGCTTCAGAGACGTGCTGACATACACCTAGGTAACTCACGTCACCTGGGCTCTCAATTCTGCCCTTTCCAAAAACCTCTTCCTTCATGCCTTGTTCCAGCTCCTCCTATCCTCACACCCTAGGTCTCTCTCCCTCACTAGGGCATGCCTCTCGCCCCACACATCCATCGTCTGGTTTTACTCTCCAGGCCACCTATTTGGGGCTGTCCATTACAGCAGTTCTTCACCTCTTCAAGGTCATTCACTCCAACCTTTATTTTACTGTGAATCAATCCCAAGGTCATTCTCTCCCCTTTATTTTACTGTGAGTCAATCCCTCTTACGTTCATTTCCCTCTGTAATCAACACACATCCCATGGTAGTTAACTCTTTACAAATGTCCTATTTATGTCACTCTCCTCCTATCAGAAATTAAAGAAGCCAACTCTCTTCAGTCAAGACTTCTGACTAGCTCAAATCTCAAGTATGCTTTGATTATCTTCTCCTGGTCCATTTTTCAAACTACCCACTTTGGGATCGGCTGCACTTATTTTTTTACCGATGTCAACTTCAGTGTCTTGCACTGAAAAACTGTGACTCATAGCTTTTCTTAGTCATTCTATTAATATGAAAGATAATAAATGGTAAATAAATACCATGTGGATTTACATATTAAATCCTGACATATCAAATACATAAAGTGCCAATTAAGATAATTAAAGTATTGGGATTTTGTGATTGTGTGACTCTATTTCTAGGTTTTATTTTGCTTTGCTTCCATTTTTGTTTTGATTCTAATTCTCTTTTTGCTTTGCCCTGCAATATTGAGGTTTGAGATTATTGAAGTGTTAATTGAGTTTTATTGATGGTTAATTTTATGTGCCAACTTGATAAGACTGTGGTGGCCTATTGTTTGATCAAACATCAGTCTAGATATTGCTGTCAAGGTACCTTTTAGGTGTGATTAGTCTTTAAATCAGTAGACTGAAGAAAGAAGTTTGCCCTTTAGAATGTGATGGGCCTCACCCAATCAGTTGAAGGTTTTAGAAATTTTTTTAAGATTTATTTATTTATACATACAAGAACTGGGGTGCAGGCCAGAGGTGTGGGGCAGTGAGAGAGTTCACCAGAGACAGAGTGGGGAGCAGAACAGTCAGATCGACAGAAATACACTGCTGAGGGGAGCAGCGGGCGAGGCAGGAGAGGTCTGCTGCGCCATGTGGGAATCTCCCCGGCCAGGCATTGAACTCACACAGCAGCTGCGGACAGCTCCACAGCGCTGCACTCAACCTGCTGTGCCACCGGGGAGGCCCCCACTTGAAGGTTTTAAAAACAAAAACGGAGGTTTTCTAAAGAAGGAATTAAGCCTCAAGAAGACTGGAACATAGAACATCTGCCTGAGTTTTCAGCTGACCAGTCTGCCCTATTAAATACCACCTGTCCACCCCGTAATCACCCGAGCCAAATCCTTCAATCAAATATATCTGTATCTGTCACCTCTATCTCTATTTCTAGCTCTACCTGGATCCAGGTCTCTATGTATCCTTTTAGCTCTGTCCACTGGAAATCCTAGCACAAAAAGGCAAAAAGTTCTATTCAACTTGAAGGCAGTGAGAGTCTGTCTTGCCTGGTTACTAGCCCGGGTGTGGGCAGCCTGGTCTATTTCAAGGTGGTTCTGATGGAGCAGAGATGTCTGATGCCCTCAGGTGGGCTTAGAGAAAGTAAACTCAACGTGAGAATCAGAACACAAGGACAGGGAAAAGGAAAACAGAGATATGACAAAAATGGGAGTGCTAAGATGCCTAATTAAGCAAAACAAAGGAAAAAAAAAAGAATGATAAAAATTTTAGTGGAGTAGAGGTGCCAAGAATTATTTAAGAAATATCTCTGAAAAGAGGGGATTTTATGTGGTCGTATTTATATATCCTATTAGGGGTTTAATCACCTTTTATTTAAGACAGCACCAAACTTTCCAGAAGTCTAATTAGTTTGAAAATTAAATACAGTGCTATAAATTATATTTTGCAATCCATTGTCACGTCTTGTCTATTGGTTTCCAATAACAGCTCATTAAAAATTGCAGTACATTCCTTGATCTGCTAATTTCAGGGTCAAGTTTATATGTGTATTTTATCTAAGGAAAATTCCATTTCTGTTTCAGCAAGAGAAGAATGAAAATTTAATTAAAGTCTCAGAAGTTTTTGGATAACTTTTAGACAGATGATATTATACTGGTTTAAGAAATAACGAGGCAAATGGTCTCAGGTTTTACATTCTAGGGAGCTGTGAAGACAATTAATAGCATATGCAGACAATTTTCTTGGAGGAAAGTCACCCAATATTTTAAATGAACAAAGTCCCTCAACTGTCCTTGAATTAAGATTTTTTTTTATTTTTTACTAAGCACTAGATACAACACAGTTTAAAATAAGAAATGTGTTTTTTCAGGAAATAGTAAAACAAAATTTAAAAACATTAAACAAATACAAATACTGGAGACCCGCCAATTCTAAATGTATTTACATGTTATTATATTATAGCTGAACATTTATATTGAAATCTATTCTCCCAAACTTCATTAACAAAAATTGTCACTCTTCCTAATTTACAGAACTGCTGTGAACATAAAATGAGATTATAGATGTGAAAGCATTATCTAAGTTGTAGAGTTTGGATGATGGTAGTGAAATAAAAGAGGTAAAAGAAAATATTTAAAGATAAATGCATCCAATAAACATTTTAAAGAAGACATTAGCAATAAACTTATAGGAGAAAACTGGTATAACGTTCTTGAACACATCGAGGGTGGGAGAGAGTTACAGGGTAATATGCTACTCCTGGTCACTGTCGAGGGGTAGAAATTCACACACCCGTGCTGGAGAACAGGATAACAGGCTCTTATTTTACCCAGTAATTCTGTTTCTTAGCACCTACCTAGCAGTACCTGTAATCCTGCAGAAGGAGCCATAGGAAGGGGCCTTCTTTTCGGCATCACTGGTGCATAGATAAAACTCAGGGACAACGTCAGTCTGTCAATATAGAAGTGGCTGACTCAGATCTCTTACATCAAGAGCATATGAATATGGAATAAAACAGTCCTTAAAATAATGAGGTAGAGCTACATGCACAGGCATGAATAAATATCTAAGCATATTTTTGAGAAGAAAAAATAATAAATCTTCCCAGTGAAATATACATATGGTATAAGTTATGTAAGACTGCAGAAACAATACTGTTGTATTTCGACTCATCTAGATGTATGGCACATTATCACACACTGGAGGACTTAAAGAACAAACATTTATTTCTCATAGATCCGGAAGCTAGACCTCCAAGGTCAAGGTGCTGGAGGATCTGGTGCTTGGAGAGAGGACTCTCATTCACAGCTGGCTGGCTTCTCACTGCATCCACAGCACGTGGACGAGAGAGCACGCTGGGGTCTCTTTTTCATAAGGCCACTAGCCCCAGTCACCAGGTTCCACTCACATGGGCTCTTGACCATGTCCCAAGGTCCCAGCCCGCAAGTATCAGCCCATTAGAGATTTCAACATGACTGTCAGAGAGGAAAACAAGGCTATTTAGTCTAATGCACATGTTGTGTATTCTCTCTGTGTGCCTGGTGTCTGCCTATCTCTCTGTCTGTCCTCAGTAATGATGTACGGTGATTGATAATGACAGGTGTTTCTGAGATGAGGGACTATTTTATAAGCCCATCTGATTCTCTGATGGAGGTCGAGGTCAAGGTCAAGGCGACCTTGGTTGGTTGAACTCATTGAAAGTGAACACATGACAGATTTTGGAATGCCAAAGTGTGCCAGGGCCTCAGCCAGCCCACCACGAAGCTCTTGCATAAAGTCTGCACCTTCCAGCTTTTCTGTGTCGGTGCAAATGTGCAGGTTTTATACATCTGCTTGTGCCGCTTCTGGGTGCAGCTTGCCTGACAAGCCTGGCCTCAGCTCTTAATAGAGAATTCAACTTTATTCTTAGCAGTTGTATTTCTTTTTTTTAAGATTTATTTATTTATGCATGTAAGAGCTGGGTGCAGGCCAGAGGTGTGGGGTGGTGAGAGGATTCACCAGAGACAGAGTGGGGAGCACAACAGGCAGATTGACTGAAGTACACTGCTGAGGGGAGCAGCGGGGAGACAGGAGAGGTCTGCTGCACCATGTGGGAAGCTCCCTGGCTGGGATCGAACTCATGTTGTAGTTGCTCTGGATAGCTTCATAGTGCTGAGACTTAACCCGCTGTGCCACCAGGGAGGCCCAGCAGTTGTACTTCTAAAAGGGAATTACTTTTATGTGGCTTAAGCAGTAAGTAAATATACCAAAGTTTCAAAATCAACCTATGCAGAATAATATGTTAGTGGACACGTAGAACCTTGTAAAACTATAAGCCATTGTGACAATAATAGCTACCTCTCTGGTCTAAGAGACTGAGTGATGTTAATTCTTTTTTTTTTTCTATTGTACCTGGAGTGCTTTTAAAATAACATTCAACACACAGGCATTTATATTATTGTCAGGAAAGGAATGCTTCCTTGCTCCTTTCTCTGCTTGTTTGAAAAAGTCTGGGAGGAATGCAAAGGGAGGCATGTGGACTTTATGGGGGGACGCTTCTGACCACACTCTACGTGCCACATAAGCATGTCAACACAAAGGGGGTATGACCCCATCTTCAGAGACAGTGTTCACCTCAATAGAGGAAAAAGCAATAATAACACTGCATGAGATAAAACGAAAAAACAAAAGCAAAATAAACTTACAAAGTGGGTGTGGCAGCCCCAGAATGGTGCTCAGGGTCAGGACTCTAACGTTGAAGGAGAAAATGTGACTACGTAGAGCTCTAGAGCCCCAGTCCTCGAGCCCCCAGACCAAGAGGTGTGGGCAAGTGGCTTGGTCCCAGGAACAGGGTGGAAGGAAGAGCCGGAGGCTGAGCCGGCCCTAGAAAGGCCTCGAGACTGGATTCCGTGGCACCATCCCCCTTCCCTCTGCGATGCCCCAGAGGACAAAATGAGCAAAATCACAGACAAGAAGGCTCCAGCATCGGAATTAAAGCATACCATTTCTATAGGGAAGAGACGCAGTGTTTTGATATTTGGGGGATGCAAATTTTCACTGACCTCATCTTTGAGTCGTTCGGTCCACCTTTCCTGTTGATGGAGAATTTCGAAACCATGGCAACCTAATCAGTGTGTTCAGGCTCCTGCAAAGGGGATGCTGCCTGCTCCCTATTCATGATTTGGAGACAATATTTCTGAGATATGTTTACACAAAATCGATTCGCAGATTCAGTGACATCCCTATCAAAACTCAGTGAGCCTCTTTTGAGGAAGAGTCACGCTAATTCTGAAATTGATATGGAAATGTGAAGGTCTGAACACAGTCAAAACACTCTTGGAAAAGAAGTGCTGAAGGACTTCCATGTCCTGGTGTCAGCGCTTCTTACAGAGCCTCGGACCCCTCTGGAGGATACTGATAAATGAACCAGTAGCAGTGGGGTTCAGATGGAGCCACATCAGTGTTGTCAGGGGATTTTTCCTTTAAGTAACTTTAAAAAAAAAAATTTATGCATACAAGAGCTGGGGTGTAGGCCAGAGGTGTGTGTGGGGGGGTGGAGGGGAGGGTGAGAGGATTCACCAGAGACAGAGTGGGGCGCAGAACAGGCGGATCTACTGAAATCCACTGCTGAGGGGAGCAGCAGGGAGACAGGAGGGGTCTGCTGCGCCATGTAGGTCAGCTCCCTGGCCGGGGATTGAACTTGTACTGCAGTGGCTGCCAATAGCTTCACAGTGCTGAGACTTAACCCCTTGCACCACCAGGGAGGCCCTGTCATTGGACTTTGAGCAAGATTCCAATAATTTCCATGGAAAAGAAAGCCTGTGTTGAACTACAGATTCTAAAGCAGAGAATAGCTATACGAGAAAATGCCCACAAAAACCTCATTCCTCGTTGACTCAGAAAAAAATAGATATTTGAAATGGATCACGGGTCTGACCTGTAACTCAAGTCAAAAGATTTCAAGAAGAAAACATTGAAAAATGTCTTCATGATATCACAGAGGGCAAGGATTTGGCAGCAGATCACACACACAAAAAAAAACCCAAAGGGAAAAACATGTTATATTGAACTCTGTCAAGATTAAAATATTCTTCCCTTTCACATTTTAAAATGAATAGAGAAATCGCAGACATGGGGACTGTTTACCGCAGTTATGTCTGACAAAGGCGGCTGTTATTGTGACGTAAATGTTTCCTTCAAGTCCTCACTGCAGAATGTAACCAGGGTACCAAGGAACCCGGCACCTCCTTTGACATTTGACTGCTGGAAGCATTCAAAGCCCACATACAATCTCCCTCTGCTGTTGCCTCAGAATTAGAAATGTAAAACACCTTCTCTCTTGGGCAACATGGGAAATCAAAATGGCAGGACATCTCAATCCTGAGAGGGGGCAAAGAGTGGCAGAGACTAAAGCGGGGTCTCCTTGACACCTGCAGCTAGTTTAGACTGTGCCTGGCAGTCATCACTCCAGCCAGCCCCCAGCCAGCCTCCTCACTGTCTTCACACAAGCCCTTGACCCTGGTCTTCCTTTCTCACAAAGGCTCAAAACGTCAAAAATCTTTTCAGACTGCTTTCAGTAGTCAAATACCAAATGATCCTGTTCGTCATCAGTCTTGAAATCCAAGCCAAATTTGGTAGGTGGAGTCCCAGCCTCATTCCATGACATGGTTTTAACAGTCTAATGAAAATCTGACTCCACACAAGAATAGCCAGTAAACACGTGCAAAGGTTTTCAATATCTTGAGTCCTTGGGGAAAGTGCATTAAAACCACAATGAGATAATTCTATGCATCTACCTAAAAGGCTGGGGTTCTCAAGGACCAATAGTCACAAGTGCTAAGGAGGTAGGAGGAGGGAGCACCCCACATTGGTGGCCAGAGTGAAAATGCTAGAACCACTTTGGAAATATGGCCATTTCTTGTAAAATCTTTCAAATCTCCATCCAATTCCCCAGAAATTTCTCTATTAGGCATTTATTTGTTCAAAAGAGTTGAAAATATATGATCATAAATATACTGAAACAAGCGAGCTTTACAGTCTTCCCAGAAGACTGTCAACAAGTGAAAACACAAGGGAAAGATTAGGAAAATTATTCAGAATACACCTGTCTGGTAAAGAAAACACACCCAGAATATACTGTCTCTCTGGGTCAAAAATAAAAATGAAAGCAAACCTTTAAAAATTGGGAAGGGGCCTCCCTGGTTGGCGCAGCGGTTGAGCGCTGCGCTGTGGAGCTGTCAGCAGCGGCGACGCGAGTTGGACGCCCAGCTGGGGAGAATCCCACATGGCGCGGCAGACCTCTCCTGCCTCGCCCGCTGCTCCCCTCAGCAGTGTGTTTCCCTCGATCTGCCTTTCTGTTCTCTTCCCCACTCTGTCTCTGGTGAACCCTCCCGCCGCCCCACGCCTCTGGCCTGTACCCCAGCTTGTATGCATAAATAAATAAATTTCAAAAATAAAAAAATTAAAAAAAATTGGGAAAAATGAAAGTTGACCAAAGAACTATGGAGGTTGATGAGTTCATGAACACAGGATTAACATTATTACTCTTCAGGAAACTGTCATTTATCTATCATTTTTTATTTTGGAGGTTTCAAGGAAGTCATGAGAATTTTTTTGATCGTAATGTTTTATTGACATAATATTGGTTAACTGTGCTGTGTAGGATATAGGGGAATAGGGCACACCTCAGAAGCCTGTCACCAAGCACACTCACCCCAGAGTTCTTTACCATGCCAAAAATGAAATTTAAAATTTTAGTAAGATACCTTTCCATGCCAAGTGGAATGATACAACTAAAAATCCAGAAAACAGAAAATACATCTATAATGTGGAATCACTGGAATTCTCATGCATTGCTGACAGCAGGTAAAATGTTGTAACCATTTTGGGAAGTGGGTTGGCTATTCCTTTTAACATTACTTGCATACCTAGATTCTGATCCCGCAAGAGATCTACTTTCCCACTAAGAAAATACTAGCTATCCTAAATAAGATTTCATCGAAAACGTCCACAGAAGCATTAATCTTGAATAACTCAAACTGAAAGCAACTCGAGGACCATCAACAAGGTGAACGCATAAATACATTCTGGCTTGTAAGTAAATCATTATAAGCTAAATACCGACAGAAGCAACAAAACCTATGACCTTGAAAACATTGCATTAAATTGTAAAAGTCAGGCACAAAATATGATTACATTTGTATGAAATTTAAGTAGAGGGTAAACCAGTTGCCTTGGGTAAAGGATTACTTGAGCAGAAACATGAGAGAACTTTCTGGGGTGATGGAGAATTTCCATATCTTAATTGGGGTGGTTGCTACCTGAATATATACATTTCTCAACATTTATCAAACTGGATGCATAGTACACTGCATTTTGTATACAAATTATACCTCAGTAAATACCTCCAAATGAAAAGAAAAGCAGAAATTGGGGAAACAACATTGTTCTAAATAAAAATAGAAGATGATGAAGAAAAAGGACTAGCAATGCTGTAAGATAAAGAAGAAAAAATGAAGGCCAAGAGTTTGATGGAATGCTAAGGGAAATGTGGATAAGGATGACATCATAATGAATTTGAAAAGGCTATTGACAAAGAGAAGGAAAAAAAAAATAAAAATGGCCAGGGATCAATGAAAAGCTTCAACAGAAAAGTTTGGAAAAATGTTGATTTTATTTACTCTCAAGAGAGGATACTGATGCTAGGAGAAAATTAATGCTCTGAAAAGGACCATTTTATCCCAGTTATTGATCACAGTATATTATCCTTTGCTCCTGGGACTTTTAAAACCCTTTTTGCCTTCTATTTCTTACATATTCTGACTCCTAAAGCACAATACAAATGTTTTATCATGTAATTTAAACCATGGTTCTGTAAAGGCTCCCATACATAAAAAAGAAGAAATTGCAGCCTTTAACCCTTGTATAGATCTTAAATCTATTATATAGAGGCAAGCAACATCTTAAGTAGACATGTGGGATAAAAAAGCACTAGCATTTATAGAAGTTTGTTCTGCAAAAGATAAAATTCCATTAGGCAATTTACATATGCTAACTCAACTAATCCTTTTGATGGTCTTGGAAGTTTCTTGAAAGGAAAACCTAAAGCACACTCAGTGGTGGTGGGACTCTGCTTCTGATGCATCAGAAGAGCAGATTATAAAATATTCAGGGATTTTGCAAGCTTGATGGTAGCTTGAAATAAGCCACAGTGGGAATATTTATACCACAGGAATGAACGAATACTAAAATTAGCAATTTTTTTCCTCCCCAAAGAGTCAGTTTACTAGCATAGCACTGCTCTGTTCTAGATTCTTGTAACATAAGTCCATGTAAGTATTCGTGTTTTCTCATTAAATTAGTGTCCTTATAAGAGCCACACCTGCATTTTATCTTATTTTTTATTTTGGACTCCACCGCCCAGCAAGAAAGCATGTGCATGAGAGTAGCGTGTGTCCACCGTGCCAGCAGTGAGCATGTGGATCAAGAAATTTATCAACACCCGCACAGCAGGGGCTGGTGGAATCAGGAACTTATTCCAAACTCTCCCCTGCTCTCACTATACCATCCTCCCAAGATAACTATAGTCAACAAGTCATTTACACACAGGAACAAAAGAAGCCGTTATACCCTTGGGTAGATGAGTTTAGAATAATAACACACTGTGTGAGGAACTTCAGCTAAATCCAGATGATAGCCTGTTATTGGTATCATGAACATATGACATGACTATTTTTATATCAAACCGTCATTATGATGGATCCTCAGATATTTAATCAAATGATATTGAGATTTTTGTTTTTGAATAATATAGTGGTTAAAAAGTTGGACGGCATTCAACTGGAGTCAAATCTCATCCTAACATACTCTCTAACCTTTCTCAAATTAGCCAAGTTCTCCAAATTTCAGTTTCAAATCTCTGAATATCAAATAAGAAAATTTCATAAATAACCTACCGTGGATTGGAGTAAGTAGAGGAAGTAAATGGTAGGAATAATAAAAATGGTTGTGAAGGCTTGTTTTAAAATGGTATGTCAACATAAGACTGGAAATAAATTAGAGTTTACTCCTAAATGAAAAGGTGAATCCTCTATGAAGAATTAACTCAAAAGGTTGTTGAAGTGGAGATGAACTAGGAGAAAATTGTTTAATCAACACGACTAACACGAAAGGCCCTTTCTAAGCAAACAATCTTAATAAAGGAGTGAACTTCTGCTTGGGACTTATGAAGAGCACCAGGGAGGAGGGCAGTAGGTGTTACAGGGCAGGAGAGGGGGTCACCCCAGAACCCCCAAACCTGCCCGCTCTAAACAGGTTCTGCCATCCGCCGCATCAGGACAAAACATAAGACCTTAAGTGGAAAAGAAACTTTAATACAATTAGTGTATAATACAGAAAAGACAAAGAATATAGTTTCTAAACAAAGCACCCAAAGTTACCCAACCCCTCGTGGGTAAAAGTCCCCTCCGATGGGATTGGCCCAAGGCAAGGCCCGAAAGCTGCCACGTGTCTAAAACGCCTTTCGGCGGGGACCCATAGAAAAGGGTCAGAAACAGTCGGACAATTCGGGGAGTTAAAGAGCAAAATCAAACCAAGATCAACGTTGCCATCGTCACCTCCCCACGGGTCTCTCACCCACATCGGTCTCAGGCCAGGCCAGTGCAGCGTCCTGACGCGTCTCTCTGCTCCTTGCGCTGCTTCTGGCGTCCATTCTGCTCCCTTTCTTCCTCTCTCTCCTCCCTGTGTTTCTCCTTCTCTCTTCTCAGGCTTCTTATCTCTCCTGTTCAGCTCACCCTCCCTTGGGTGGGGCAGAGAACTGGGACACTCCCCTTTCCTGAGGACCCCCTCTTACATAGCAACATATCCTCACCACTTGGTTTTCGGTAGAATTGGCTGTACCCCAACCTCCTGGCAGTCTGAGAGGGGTATGCTTGCAACAGTTCATCAGGAAATGCCCCTTGAGCCCATCACTTTGCCCTAATTCTGCAGTCAGTAAGTAGCGCTCTGATGATTTATGTGGCTTCCAAGCTGTCTCCCTGTGGGGACACCCCGATAACAGCTATCTCTAAAAGCAGAGCTTTTATTACATACCCAGACCCTGCCAAGCCGGCTCATTCATCAGTCTCTTTGAATATGAGCACTTCCTGGCTGAATATGCAGAGCCCGCAGAGTCCACAGCTGCAGGGCGGGGAGTAGGCGTGGAGGGAGGTGATCAGCTGCAGGGACCAAACTCACAAATCTCCCTGCAGCCTCCTCTCAATGAGCAAAGACTCAGAAATATGAGTTTTAAACATATGAGATGGTGGTTGTCCTTACCTGCTTTGGTTTCTGAATCAAAAGTGGGAGGAGGAGAGGGCAAGTCTTAATACTGCAAATTTGCCCTTGAAGAAACTGAAGGTCATAAGAAAGCAATGAGCTGGTCCAAGTAACAGCTCCTGAGTCAAAACCTTGACAATAAATAAGACTCTTTTCCCCTGAGTCAAACCTATGTCCACATGTTCTACCTCTGCGGATATTAAGGCGTGAAATAAAGTAACGAGTCTTTGGTTTCTAATGACATTTTCTGAGACGAGTCTTGCAGATAAATGAGTTAATGCCTCCTTCCTAATGGAGCGTGCTCTACCCAATAGGGAAAAAGACAAATACTTATTTACCCCCTTTCTTAACATATAGTTTTGATTTCATGTTTAAATTAGATCATATATTTATAAAATCTGTAACCACTATTTAATAGTTAATGCCTGTCACCTGGATTATTTATGATTTCAAGTGTTTGCTTAGTTTCATTTATCACTTAGTTAACATAATTATTCCCAAAGTGTGCTTTGTGAGAACTAGAAAAATCACTAGGAAAAAAAAAATACTTGTTAAAATTTACACTCTAAACAGAGCACATTAAAAAGCGTCTCAAAGTGGGTCTGCCTTGTGGTGCAGGGGTTAGAGACACAGCACTATCAAGCTATTGGCAGCCACTGCAGCACGAGTACCACAGGCCAGGGAGCTTCCCACAGGGCGCAGCAGACCTCTCCTGTCTCCCCGCTGCTCCCCTCAGCAGTGTGTTTCCGTAGATCCATCTGTTTGGCTCCCCACTCTGTCGCTGGGGAATCCTCTCACCCCCTTTCCCCCCACACACCTCTGGCCTACACCCCAGTTCTTGAATGCATAAATACAGAAATCTTTAAAAATAATAAAAAAAAGAAAAGCACGGTCTAAATTGTGGGTGTAAGAGGTGGGGAACGGTGATACCCAGCTGTCAGGGGGATTGTTAAGACAATGAAGAGGCACAAACTGTTCTTTCTTCTTCTGGTCTCTGCTTCCTTAAATTATCTCTTATTTCACTGCCCATTCTTTCTCCAGCCTCCTTAGCTGGCTTCACTCTCTTTGAGATTCAATCTGGAAGTACTTCAAAGGCTTCAGCAATTTGCTCTAATTTTTGTTCCATTTCCTATTTATACTTTCTCACTATAAATGTTTACTTGCTCTCATATTTTTAAAGACACTCTGTAATGACACACTAGAATTTTTAATCACTAACCATTCACTTTTCACGAAGCTCCAGGTCTGTGTGTCCAGGTGGGTTGCAGACACGTAGGTCAACTTCACCAGTTCCAAGGCAAGGTCACGTTTCCTATGCCGCCCTGTCTTTTCAACTGCCAGTCGCAGAACCAGCTCCCATGAGGTCAGAAACAAAAGCATCATCCCCACCCTCTCATCCCTCACATGCAACCCAGACACCATTCTGTTAGCTAAACATCCAACCGGATCCTCTGTCAGCAATTTCTCACTGTCTCCAGTCCCACCTGTATGGCCAAGCTCCCATCATTTTCCAGCAGAACTTCTAAAATAAAATTCTAACTTTTCTCCAAAAGTTCCTCCCTGAATCTTCCCCCAAACAGATTACATTTGTAAAACATAAAGAGGTTTCCATCGTTCTTTTGCTTAAAAACCTCCTAACCCACGCCCAACATTTTACTCTGAAGAGTGTCCAGTTACTTCCTTTACCAGATAACTAGCAATTTTCTGGTTCCCTCCCTCTCTGTCCAGTGGTTCCTAAGTTAAATTCCCTAGCGTGTTAAAAAAAAAAATACAGTGCTTGAAAAATAATATGCCTTGATTTAAATGCCAGCTCTCCACATACTAATGTGGGGGGTTTACTTAACACTCCTTGCCTCAGTGTCCTTAAGTACAAATGATAATAAGAATCATAGTATATGCTGAAATAGTCTGTTGATAAAGGTGATTTCAGGATTCAGTGAAATTCAGTTTCACTGAATTCAATTCAGTACATTCAATTCCTTGATCACATTTAAGTACATGGCAATGTGTACTCCAAGTATGAGTTTGCAGGCTCGTGGTCCTGTGTACTAAAATGGGGGTATTTTCCTGATTGGTGCTATTTTCCAATTTCTAGAGCCTCGTCTAGCATGTAAAAAAGATTTAATAAATATTCATTGAATAGAGTAGTAAATAATGCATGTGATGACATATTCCATAGTTGATCACTTAAAGAATTCAAATCCTCTCACCAGTGTGAACTGTTGGGACCCGATTCAGAGAATGGTTACCTGAAAGGGTTCACGTATGATCCAGGATCTGAGATAAAACACTTTATATGGGGCCTCCCGGGTGGCGCAGCGGTTAAGCGCTGGGCTGTGGAGCTGTCGGCAGCGGAGATGCGAGTTCGACGCCCAGCCGGGGAGAATCCCACATGGTGCGGCAGACCTCTCCTGCCTCGCCCGCTGCTACCCTCAGCAGTGTATTTCTGATCTGCCTGCTCTGCTCCCCACTCTGTCTCTGGTGGACCCTCTCACCCCACGCCTCTGGCCTGTACCCCTGCTTGTATGTATAAATAAATAAATCTTTAAAAAAAAAAAAAAAAAAACACTTTATATGGATGATCTGCTTAATTCCCATAATAGCTCTGAAAGTTAAATTGTATGCCCATGCTAACAGATTAAGAGATTTATATGGAGTAACTTTATAGGACTTTCACAGTGGCATGGAATTATAGTGGTATAGCCAAATCTGGCATATTCAAAATGATTGTCCCCTTTTAACCATGCTAATTTGAGCTTACTCATCGTTTTTGAAGTACCACATCCATCATAGACTAGACTATGTATAGAATAAATGTTGATAAATATAATAAATGTTTGTGGAGTGAATCATACATTGATAATCCTGAGCTGTTGACTGTTGGGGAAACATTCCAACATTCAAGTTGTAGAGGGAGTTTTCTATATGAAATAAAACTATTTCATGAGATCGATCATTATTTTGATCTATGCGACTGATAAGACTTTTAGGCATTCAGTGATAAACATCACATATTTCTGTACCATGGAGATAGCATGAGTTCATATCAAAATTATTCTAATATTGCATTGCTCTGCTTCTATTTTCATGGTCCAATTATGGAAATTATTATTGCAAATTGAAGACAATTCCATTTTAAGTGATCAGAAAGCTGTGAGCTTCTTTTATAATACCAAAATGCTTAAATCTTAGTCATTGGAATTCATTCTCTCTGGACAAATGTGTTCAATTGCCTGATGTGATTAGTGCATTGTCAAAGGTACTTCAATTCTGATACGCTTTTCCTCTGATTATACTTATCTTTGCAGATCTTCTATTATGAAGCTTTAAGTATTAAAGATTTCACTTTACTTACTCTAAGAGTTTGCAAAAAGGAAAAACGAGGCTGACATAAACCTCATGGAATAGACTTATTAATTTACAGAGTTTTTGAGAATCCTCTTTTAAAATTCATTCTCTGTAGTGATTTTAATCTAAAAAGATCAAAATGTATCCATTTACTAGGCAATGTGACGAATAGTGGAATAACTACCACTTAAATGGAAAAATAACTTAATTGTCTTTTCTGTCAGAAATTTCAGACAATATGATGACTATTTTAATGCATGTACTGTAATTGCTGCTATATATGGCATAATTGCACTGTTATAATAAAAGAATTGTTAATATTTCTGTTGATGGGACTTTTCATGCATAGTTGAAAAAAGACAATTTATATCTGAGACCAAAAATGCAAAACTTATTTAAACATCAAAATTGAGCAATGAGGAGGTAGAGGAGCATGAATTCGGAAATAATTGCATGTCTCAAATCAGTGCTAAGAGGAAAAGTGCTTTCCCAGATCTGCTTTAGAATGACCAGTTTTTGGCATCTTAGACTTTATCCAGCTCTAGGTTTCTAACACTCTGTGGATTTAATGAGGAGATGTCGCCATCTTAAATGCAATCCTTGATTTTTTTCTTTCAAATCTGTTCCCCATAGTCCAACCATAGATGTCTCTTTTCTGTCTTTTAGAAATTGTGGATATATAGATATAGAGAGATACATTTAGATATCTATATATATATTAAAATTTGCCTTCTTAACCATTTTAAGCTTCAGTGCCGTTGATGCATCCATGGTGTTGTGCAAACGTCACCACTATTCACTTCCAAAACGTCTTAAAAGCATAAATTAGGACATTTCACACCGGGCTCGATACCCTTTCATATATTCCCAGATATTTAACATACAAGCTAATCTTGCATTTTCAGCCACGATGATCTCCTCTTCAGCTCCAGCCCCCACTTGTCTTATGGGATTGTATTAGCCCAGCTGCCACACTTGCTGGCCCCCTGCCTTGCTAGCCTGCGGCCACACTGCTCACCACCTTCTGGCTTGACATCTGCTGTAACTCCTCCTGGAACAGTTTCACCCCCCCATCCCTCTCTCCAACAGGCCTCCCCTCAGCCTTCTCACTCAGCTTAACTCTATCCCCCGCAGGAAGCCCACTAAGAGCTCTCCGGGTTCCATGTTTTAGAAAAAGAAAACTGAGGCTTAACAAGGCTAAGTGTTTCCCAGATCCTCCTTACTTCCAGCAGAGAGAGCCTTGTGGAGAAGATCGAGAATAGATGTCATCTGCCAAACATCTACATTTTTTCTTTTGACCTTAAGTACTTGCTTCTGGTGTGCACTTGTTGCTGCCCAGGGCAATGGCCATTGCACGCGTGCTCTGCGTACCCCACTGTACAGCCCCTGGGAAGACTCTCCAGCATCCATTCACCCTACACAGACAGTTATTTTAAACTCTTTGACTTTGGTTCTTTCTCTAAGTCTTTTCTCCTTGAGAATTTCTTCTCTTCCATGTGACGGTCTTTCTCCATCTCCATCTATCTGACATGAACTTACTCTCGGAAGTGGTCACATTGCCCAGTTTTTTACTGGCTGAGATTGCAGTGACACCTGAAACCCTTCCCCCACCCCATCTCTTTAGCATCAGCACTCACACCAACAGCAGCTCAAGGCTAAATACCGTTTTAATGAATTTTTATGAATTTCCATAAAAGTTCTATTGTTTATTGTTTTCTAATTTAGCTCCACTCTGATAGGAAAACATGATTTTTGTAATTCTAAGCCATTTGAATTTGTTGATGTTTGTCTTATCTAATTTATGGCCCTTGGGGAAAATATTCTGTGTGCACTATAGAGTACTCTGCGCAAGAGTGAAATATCTACTCGGTCAAAATAGCTAATAATGTTGTCCACCTTCTATTAGTTTGCTGACTTTTTGTATAACTGTATCCATTACTGAAAGTTGAATATTGAATTCACCAACTTTCATTTTCAAGTTATCCATTTCCTCATTTCTGTCACTTTTTTCAAGTTTTATATTGCTGTTAGGTACATATATGTGAGTTATTGTGTCTTGATACTGGTTTGGCCCTTTCATTATTATAAAATTTCTTTTTTATCTCTAATAATAATTTTGTCTTAAATCATTCCATTTTATAAGACATGTAGATCCAACTAAGCTCTATTTTGATTTCCATTAGCAAGTTAAATATTGTCGATTCTTTTCCTTCAACATATTTTTTTAATTGAAATTTAACATTTTTATTTGGCATATAACATTGTATAAGTTTAAGGGCCACAACATATTGATTTGTTACACTTATATATTATAATAATATTGTTATCATAGCAATAGTACTAGCACTTCTGTCTGGTTACATGATTTTCATTTATTTTTAGTGGTTAGAATTAATGAGTTCTAGTTTCTTAGCACATTTGATGAATATAATACAATGCTAATGTCTATATTCACTGCATTGTACATTGGCTCTCTAGGGCTTATTTACTATTTGTTGCAAGTTTGTATCCTTAAACAGTATCTGCCTACCTCTCATACCCTTGCCCAGGAAAACACCATTTTAGTCACTATTTTTAGTAAGATTGACTTTTTTAGAATTCACATATAAGCAATATCACACTATGTTTGTCTCTCTTTGTCTTCTATATCTCACTTACCTTTAAATGAGGTATATAAAAAATATATCCCTCCTAGCCAATGGATAAGAGAAGAGATCACAAGGGAAAGGAGATAATGCTTTGTGACAATGATTACAAACGCACAGCATAGTAAATCTTATGGGATGAAGTGAAAGATGATTTTTAAAGGAATTCTTACCTTTAAGCACATAAGTTTAAAAAAATCATGTGTTACCAATTTGACCTTCTACCTTCAAAAACTAGACAGAGAAGAGCAGCCTGAGTTTGCATTAAGTAAAAGGAAGAAGTGATAATACTATGAAATAGATTACAAAAGAGTTAGAACAACAATAAAAACAATTAACAAAACCAAAAGATGAGTCTATGAAAAGGGTATAAAAGAAACTTGACAAACCTTTAACTAGATTGCCAAAATATAAAAAAAAATGAGAAAATATTAGAAAAAACACTTAAATATTCATATCAAGAATGAAAGAGGCAGTATCACTGCCATTATTACAAAAAGAAGTTTTATTGTATTGCACGATGAAAATTATATGTCAAGTATTATATGATCTATATTAATTTTTTTATAAAAAAATATAAACTATTAACCAATAGTGTAAGAAATGTAAAATCGAGAGCTCCTGTAACAAGTGAGAAGATTGGATTAATAACTAAAAGACTTTCCACGAAGAAAAGCCGAAGGCCATATGATTTCACTAATAAATTCAACTAAATATTTAAAGAATAATATTGATCCTACACAAACTTCTGAAAATGAACACGATGGGAATACTTCTCGATTCATTCTAAGGCTATTGCTACCTTGATACTAAAACCAAATAAAGACATCCAAAAAGAGATAACTGTACTTGATATCTCACATCAAAATTGGCACAAAATTGGCAGTCTGTTAGTAACACATCAATAAACATACAAAATAAATTATATACCATAATGACACAAACTTGCTCACCAGAGAAGAATCGAGAGCCAAGAGCTAATGTCTCAACTGAGCGCTCAGTGTTTGCAGAGCTCCTCAAGAGCAAGAACTGGATTTGTCTTACTGGTTAAAATATTCTAGCTATCTAGCACTTTGCCTGCCTCTTGGAGCTGTTTAATTATATTAGTAAATTTATGAGTGTTTCTTATGTGTCATTTATATATTCATATGTAATATCTAATTATATATACTCAAATATATCACATATAGATAATGGCAAGTATATATATTATATAATTCCTGTTGGATCCTTGAAAAGCAATTAGATAACTGCATAGAATAGTAGATAAATAGATAGATAGAACTAGTAGATATAATACATATAATTAGTCACGAGAATCTAGCAGGGGTGGATGCTAGACAAACAGAGAATTCTGTCAAGATCTGATGATTTTTGGGCCTCCCCAGTGGCGCAGTGGTTAAGTGCTGCGCTGTGGAGCTGTCGGCAGCGGCGACGCGAGTTCGACCCCCGGCCGGGGAGAATCCCACATGGTGTGGCAGACCTCTCCTGCCTCGCCCGCTGCTCCCCTCAGCAGTGTATTTCTGATCTGCCTGTTCTGCTACCCGCTCTGTCTCTGGTGAACCCTCTCGCCGCCCCACACTTCTGGCCTGTACCCCAGCTTGTATGTATAAATAAAAAATAAATCTTTAAAAAAAAAAAGATCTGATGATTTTTGGTCCTGATGATATCTTTCTCATTACATTTTAAAAAGGGGTGTGTGTGTGTGTGTGTGTGTGTGTGTGTGTGTGTGTGTGTGTGTGTAGCTGTACCTCATTATTTTATTACAAATCAAGATGTGTAATATGTTCAAAACTTTATATTTGAAGCTTGATTCTAGTGGTTTTAGTTTCTGAAAAGCACCCCAATTCCACAAAAAGTTCAAGGAAAACAAATATCAAAAAGATTAATCATCCAAACTTAAATTTTAAAAAAGTAAGAAGCTATTTGATTATTTTTAATAGTTGTAAAATGGACAGGCTCATTCTTGAAATTTATAACATTAAAATAGAACAGAATTCAACTGAGACAATGCCTTTCATCATTGGAAGTTATATGGCTGTTTCTTCTGCCACAGAAGGGAAAGCCTTTATCTCTGAAACTGGTTGGAGCATAAAGGCAAAATAGTGGAGTTTTCTCTTTTCCTCGTAGATCTGAAGTTTGCATTGTTCTGTTCCTTTACAGTGATTTGTGAAGCCAAATCTTTTCTTTTAGCTCACTTTGTTAGTACTCAGTCCAGGATATGTTAAGTGGGCAGTTATTAATGGGATATTGTTGAATATAGTCATACTTTAACTATTGTGAATTGCTACTATCCCTAACGTGTGAAAATGAACCTAGTCTCACTCATTCCCAGCTATTCTCTGCACAATTCAAGCAAGTGGCCATTGTAAAATCTTCATCAGACCATATCACTTTGCAGTCTAAAATTCTCCAAGCACCTCCTGTGGACCTTAAAATGAAGCCTAGACTTTGGAAGGTGACAGAAAAGGACCTTCACCATCTGTCTTTTCTTGCTTGCTCCCTAATCAACCCATTGCGGCCGCCATCTTTCTATCATATTTCCCAGTCTGGTCATCCATCTCAAACCTCACATGCTTGTCAAGGGATTCACTAAGATGGAGGCCTCATTTCTGTGACATTCCTATAAAAATATGTAACTTGAATTTTATAATAAAATTCTACAAAGTTGAGGAAAATTTAATCTATTATGGTAAGTAGCAACTTACCAAGTCTGGTCAATAGTTTTCAAGTGTCAAGGTGATGGAAGTGAAGTAGACTAAGAAGGTATTTTGACTAATGCAGGATCCCTGCTTGGATCCCGGATAAAAACCAAAAATATTATTGGATCATTGGGGGAAAAATACTAACTCTATGGGTTAAATAATAGTAATATGTCAGTGCTAATGTATTTATAATTTTAATATAGCTATATAAAGTTGACATTTGGGGAATCTGGACGAAGGATGTATGGCAGGGTTTCTCAGTCTTGGCATTTGGGGTCTGGAAATTTGCATTGTGGGGGACTGTACCCCACTATCCTTGTCCTCTACCCACCTGATGCCAGTAGCAATCTCCCTTTAGCTGTCACAATAAAAAAAATGTATCCATTCATTGCTAAATATCCTTGGGGGAAAACAGCATAAAATCACTCCAGCTGAGAAGCCACTGGTATGTGAGAATTCTTCATATTAGTTTTAGAACTCTTTCATGAGAATTTTTTAAGCATCTTCAAATTTGAACTTAAAAAAATATGTATGTAAAAAATTCCTAACACGGTGGCAACAACATACTGAGCACTAACTGGGTAATATATATTATTAAAATCTAGTGATTAGATTACTGTGGAGTTTCACATGTAGTCCTAAATTCCTTGTTTCAATGAGAATGTCAACAGGTCTATTCAAATCAGCACAAATTTAATGAGAGACTCTTTTAGTGCAAAACAACCACTTTTCACACCTCCATCTCTAGATTTATTCTCTCAGCACCCAAACAGTATCTATCTCTGTGGCAGGTCAATTCCACCTTTAAATGTAATTCTACCTCTTTATTCCTCCAGGCTTCTTCAGAATGCGAGCCTTTTCTATTTAAGTTAATTTCACACTTAGAATCTCACAGAAACTTCATTACTCGTTTTTTGATTTTTTTTTCAGAAATCAGTTCTGCTTAATGCTAGGTGTGATGATAACAGAAAAATCTGTAATATCATTTCACAGAACTTAAAAACACAATGTGATCTGCAGGAAAATGGAAGCAGAATATGGATAAAAACAACCTTCGATTTGACATTTCACACCCCAGATTTTGACAGTCTGCCCTTGCTGTTCTTGTTGCTCACAAGTTCCAGATACTCATAGACGGTGTGGGAGACCAGCAGTAAGGGCGCTGTGTCAGTAACAGGTGCTTGTCTGCGGTGTGTGGTTGACTCGGAGAGAACAGGAAACGGGAGGAAGACGCGCAGAGGAGAGAGGAATCTGAAGACAGAAATAACCACTGAAAATGAGAGCAGAAGAAGGGACAGAGATCCAGCATGAAAAGGGAAGAGAAATGAGAGCTGGCGTAGAGATAAAGTTCTAAAACCTGACAGGATAATAGAGCCAGGACCGAGAGTTGGCTGCCTCATGCTGGGGAATAGGAGTGTTGCAGACAGAAAGGCAGAGCGAAAGAGAAACAAATTTTTAAGAAAGATGAGAGAGAGAACTTTCTTTTGGGGTTTTTTGTTGTTCATTTTCTAGTTCTTTGAGATGTGAGATTAAATTGTTTCTTTGACTTGTTTCTTGTTTCTTGATGTGAGCTTGTAATGCTATATATTTTCCTCTTATTACTGCTTTTGCTGTTTCCCAGACGTTCTGGAAAGTTGTGTCCTCATTGTCATTCAGTTCCAGGTATTTTTTAATTTCTTCTTTGATCTCTTCGTTGATCCATTGGTTTTCCAGTAATGTGGGTTTCAGTCTCCACGAGGTAAGGAGGTTTCTTTTTTCCTTTCTATGATTTATTTCCAGTTTGACTCCTTTATGATCGGAGAAGAAGGCTGGTACGATTTTGATCTTAGTGTATCTGTTGAGGTTTGTTTAGGCAAGATGCCCTGTGTCTGACGCTCGTCCTATCAATAAATTGGGTAAAAAAACCCAAAAAACCAAAAAAACAACATTTTGGGGGACCATGTTGTAACACAGCCGCAGGGAAGTGCAGATGGAAACCCCTGTTTGAACTGATGATCATCCACGGAACAGCAAGGAATCAGAACCACCCAAACTCCGCAGGATGTATGGAGGGAAAGAATGAAAATCGGAGATAGTGGTGCTGGAATAAAAGGGAACACAAGGCTAAATACACCCCACATAAGGCAACTCAGGATTGCTGGGTAAATTACTGAAGGTGCAGAGATTTTCTGTCCAGACTCCTCAGTGAAGAGTAGGTGCCTACTAGACATCACTTCTCTTGCCTTTCTCTTCCTCCTCTTTCCTCTCCCTTCTTTCTCATCTTTTGCCTCCCGTTTATGCATGGCCCTAGTTCTGCCTTTTTTTTATAAATACATATTTTTATTGTTATTTATGTCTTTTACATTTTGTGTTCCCCTTGGGTAGCCCACCACCAATTCACCCGTGATCCGTCTTCATGGTCCCTTGTGTTCTTTTCTTTTGATTTCACAAAGACAGTGTCATCCTTTCTACATGAAATTCTCCTTAAAACTCAGCCACTCCCTGTATCCTTTTCTCCAATTTGAATGTCTGAGAGTCCTTCAAGTTCTGTTTCTGTAGCTAGTTTCTAGAGCTGTCGGGTTTCTGGATGTCCATGCTGGAACGCACGTTGATTCATCATGAAGGTAACCGGGTTCAGTGCTGTGTAGATAACATTTACTTGGGTATACCATTCAACTATTTTTTTGGATACAGCTATTTCTGATTCTCTGGGTCTTTAGATCATCTATCCTAACTCCTTGATAGAAGGTTCCCTGATATTTTATTTATTTTGTAACACTTTATTAAAGTATAATGGATAGACAAATAACTATTAAATGTGTACAACCTGATGAATGTGGATTTGTTGTATATTGGTGACATAATCACCACAATCAGGTCATAGACACACCAGCACCTCTTAACATTTCCTTGGTTCCATTGATTTTTTTGTCAAGAGCCTTTAACATGAGATCTGCCCTCTTAACACAATCATAAGTGCACTTTTCAATGTCTCTACTGGTGGAGCAGAGGACTGCAGACTTGAACCGTCTCTTTTTAAATCTGCTCTAGAGTTCTCTAATGTCCATTGTAACCCTTCCATGAGTAACTTTCTTAAAAATGACTCCAGATTTTTTTTTAGGAAATCAAAGAACAGCACGTCACAATGGAGAGAGGATAAGCTTTGGGACCACACGCCTTGAATTTTCACTCTCAGGGGAATTACCTTTGGCAAATCATTCAGCCACCCTGAAATTCACACAATGCAGCTGATCATCACTATCGTTATTATTAAAGTATGAAAATATATTTGAATTTTTTTTATCATCATCCTTAAATCCAGGGAGGTCAGAGACGCTAACTTTGTTTGGCTGGCAAAGGAGAGAATTTCTTATTTTCTGCTGACCAGCTATTTAGAATAGGACCTGAAATCTATGTTGGATTCTGATGTGATTGTTTCTCAAATATTAAGTCCCCTTGAGAATAAAAATAGAGAGAAATAGATTAGCTGTTTTGTAAGCAACTGTAGCCTTCAGAAATGTAATGCATCAAATATGTTCAAGTGAATCAATATCTCCTCAGTGTGACTTGAGTATAAATCAAAATTTATGATCAAATATGTCATACTGTGACCAGAGTGAATGGATAAGAGAAAGTGGTATTAGAGAAATAAACATTTCTGTATCAGTGTGGCTGGCCATTAATTTTTATAAAAGGATTAGAAAAAAAAAAACAGAGCCAGAGATGCTTTTGCATGTAAATGATAATTTTCTCTTTTGTAAAAATTCAATATGGCAGAGAGCTTGATGTAATTGCAGTAAGATTAGTTCATAATAGCTAACCATCCAAAATAACAAGGACACACATTCAAAAAAGTATACAGTTACCTGTCATCTTAAAACAGAAAAGAGTAAATAAAATCAATTACTAGAGACCCCACATTACACAGTGAGATGAGATTAATTTGACTGAGGTCAAACAGCCGATTTTTCTTTTCCTCATCAAATTCTTCCTTACTTACACCGCCAATCACTTAAACATCTCCTAAGTAACTTCAGCTCTTGGTTGTTGCTTAGTTCAGCTTATTCTCACTGACCTGGTTACTTAATGCTTATCTAATTTATTTCTATGCCCTAACTCTCACCTCCTTAATCTATTCATGACTTTATAACTAGAAAGAGCAAGATGAAATTACAGAGCTGATGATATCCTTACTTTGCTTATAGCCTTCAATGAATTCTCCTTAAGGAATAAGGAAGAACTAAAATACCCCCACTATTATCTTTCATACTCTAACCTCTGCTTGTTACTGCAGTTCCAGATTTCTCAAGATCCCTGCCACATTCTAGACGGGGTCTTTTCACTAGTGATGCCCTGCCAGCTAACTGCTCTGCAGAGTAGAGTTGTATTAGGGCTTAGCCAATATGTTTATGTATTATCTATGTTGGCCTCTCTGTTGTCACACCAAGAATTGTAATAGATCAATGGCTTACAAAGATATTTACCATCTCGCCTTCCATAGAAAAAGCTTGCTGACCCCTGCTCTAGAAACAACAAACATTTGTAATGCTTTCAGTTTTACTTTGCTTTGTTTTGTCACTAGGCCAAAATGATTATTCTCTGCCCCAAATGTTCTTCTTTTTCACCAAGTCACTACATTCTCCTCAGAATCCCAGAAAACACCTAGTTGACCAGAAATGGGATGACATTTGGACATTTTCCTCATTCTACTTTGTTCTTAATAATTACATAAATTATCTTTTAAGACAACAGGATTTTGGGCTCATTCCCTACTTTAGTGTACTTTTGGAGTGGATCCTTGAAGTTTACAAACAGTGGGAACTACAAAAAAAAATGAAGGAAAAAAGCCAGAATGACATTAATAGAAAGGGGGGAAAGAATTCCACAGTAGTTGAGACCACGTGGTGTGCACAGTGTGAAAAATAAAGTGGATGGACAAGTCTTGAAGGACAACCGGCTATGTTGGTGATGGCATTTCAAGGGAAAAGATAGCTAGACAGCCAGTAAGCACAATGTTTTATTCATATAATTACTAAAATAAGAGATTCAAAGCAGACAGGAAGAAAACTCATGTCCACAGACCCATTAGGAAATCACTCTCCCTTACTCAGTGGCTCTGCCTAAGTCAGTTGTTGAATAACGGAATTTAATGATTGAAAGGAAGATCGTATCTGTTTAAGAAATGGCCCTTTAATGCTACAACAATAACATGCAATAGGTAAGTGTTTCCAAAGCAACATACAGTTTTTTATAAAAGTAATTCTTGATCAGGAAAATATCTAGATGTTGGAAGGATTGTTGGATCCAGGATCTGATCTATCAATGGTAGCAGAGGAAGGAGTCTCGCCCTCTTTTAGAGTATAGATAAGCAGAGCTTAGAGTACAGATGTTTAGATTATAGAGCATATATGTACAGAAAACATGTAATAATTATGCTCCTGTGCGCACAACGACTGGGTCATTTCCCCAGCCTCAGAACCTATAATCCATGTGGGCATGTCTCTCTGAGCAGACGAGTGTTCCATTGTTGAGAGAGCATTTGAGGGAGCCACCCTCCCTCCTCGTCCACCCCGGTGCCTGCACAGCGTGTCGATGCAGTGAGCATTCATGGCAGTAGGAATAGAAGCTCTTGTGGGCCCATCATTCTGGGCCTTCTTTAAGGTACAGACATTGTGCTGTTTATCCCCAAGGCTTCCATCAGCGAAGTCGGACGCTAAGCCTTTACTGCAGCAATCTCTAATAAGATCAATTAATCATTCAAGGATAAATTACATGAGAACTCTCTCACCTGCACAGGTTCAGCAACTTGTCCTTCCAAAAATTGATGTTTTCTGGATATGGAGTTGTCCATCCCTGAAGATGTTAAGACTTCATATACTTCCTCTTCCCCTCAACATTCCTATACATGACTGGGGGGACAGTTTCCTGAAATAAGAACCTGAGAATTCCTGCCTAAGGGTTTTTGTGGGCCACTGGAACAGAGTTGGTCTCGAAAACAAACTGGAGGTAATAATAAGTTAGCTGACTAGAAGCATTACTTGATCAACCACTGGGTGCTTAAAAGAATTCAGTTTCCTGGTTTCGTGATGGGAGAACAGGAGGCTTGCTCCTTGAAGGTTTCCAGAAGTCTCCAGTAAGACCGAGTCTCTCTCATCCACAATGGTACCGAGGTAATTAGCACAACTCTAAATGACTCTCCTCCCTTCCCTAACTCACACCTCCATTCTTCTCCTATGGTTTCTGAGATCACATCACCAACTGCTTACATCCAAGTACTTGCTTTCCAAATATTTACAACCAAATACTTCCTCTTCTCAAGAAGTACAACCTTACTACATATGTATTTAGAAAATTGTCCATAAAACAAACTGTTTAATTGCATCTATAAAATTTCTTTTAAATCATCTATTATTCATTCATTGAACAACACTTTTAAATTATTTATTCATTGGAAAAAGATTTATTGAGAACCTCTTATGTATGTGATTTATTTATCATCTTGAACAAAGAAGAGACCAGTGCTTTGGAAGACAAATGAATTAAATTAGAATATAGTTGGCAAGTCTTTAAACAGAAGATTATAGGCTGTGCAACAGCAAAATGGGAGAGGGGGGGAAAGACTACATGATATTTAGTATAAGGGTCAGAGGAACCGTGATTGATGAGTAGAAAAAAGGAGATTTGTGTCCATGTAAGAAGGTCGCTTTAGGTTTGAGGACATAGAGGCAGGTTAGATAAGGAAGAACATCATGTCTGAAAACAGAAGTATGTGAACTTACACACAGAAGTGATGTCCAGGGGAGCGAAGAGAGAGCACATAATGTGTTTATTTCTTTGCTTTGTATTCATGTGTTTGTTCAGAGATAAAGAGGGGAGCATGAAAGGGCTTATTATGCTAATACCAAATATTCTGGCTTTGAATCAGCTCAGTCAACATTTTTACTGGAAGATACATGAGTTTTCAAAACTGAACCAATGAATATATTTTTGAACCTGTATGAAGGGTTTTTTTTTTCTTTCTAATAATAAAAAGCTCCTGTGATGGGAATGTGTCCTGAAAGATAAATATTTCAAATGGCAAATGCATGACTGCAATTCCTAAATCTCACTGACATCCTTTAAATCTAGGTTCTAAAGAACAGCACACTGGTGATTATTTCTGTCAAAACCAACCTCATCTCATGCAATTTGAATATTTTGGACATGTGTGCTGTGTATATGTGAGTGTGTCTGCAGAGACAATACCTCCACCTATATTCTCTGCCAAGAAATTGGAACTCCCCTCAGTCCATTCATCTACCCAGAAGAGATCAGGGTGGGTTATTCTGCTCTGCTTCCTACGCAACACTCACTAGTCCCTGAAACACGGCAAGGGGTACTGATATGTTTGAAGACTGGATAGCTATGGGCTTCTCTACCAATGTAAAAGAAAGGTTACATATGTTCCTACCCATTGTCTTTCTTTAAATAACCTCCCACAAATCAGACACATTTCAATATATGCTCTGCTATGGTGCACCAAGCTTGAATGTTCATCTATAACATGATTTAATTTGTGGAAGATGTAAAGGAACTTCCTATGTTGATTTCAAGTCCAGACTGAATTTTCTAATTGATATCTACAAGGAATAAAGTGGATCATGCATTTATCTACCAAGCTCCTGTGTTTCCGTTGATCTGTAATTTGGTTGATAGGAAGATGGGCGGGGTTGGGAGGGGGTCTTATTTTCCTGTACATGTCAACAGTTTTTGTCTAATAGTCATGTTGACACTTTGTACTGCTTAGCACAATGCATATTATAGCATGTTAGAGGTGGAAGGAATCAGGTAGTGAACAACCAACACCTCAACTCATGGCTAGGAAACTCAGATCTATAGATTTTAGGGTTTTTTTTATTATTATTATTATTTTTAAAAGATTTATTTTTTATTTATACATACAAGCTGGGGTACAGGCCAGAGGCGCGGGGCGGCGAAAGGGCTCACCAGAGACAGAGTGGGTAGCAGAACAGGCAGATCAGAAATACACTGCTGAGGGGAGCAGCGGGTAAGGCAGGAGAGGTCTGCCACACCATGTGGGATTCTCCCCGGCCGGGCATCGAACTCGCGTCGCCGCTGCCGACAGCTCCACAGCGCAGCGCTCAACCGCTGTGCCACCGGGGAGGCCCCAGATCTATAGATTTTAAATGTCTGGTTTAGGTTATAGAATTATCTGGAGAAAGAACTAGGGTCAGACCTTAAATCTGTCGATATTTATCTGAGGATGTTTTTCACAGTCTGACTTCATCTCATTTAATAGATATTTAATAAATGAGTGAATATAGCATTAAAATTACAGCAACAAAGTATGGATGAATATTCCAGGTCTTCAGGGAATAAAACATCTTAGTTATAATTTCAAATTAGATCTTCTGGTGCTCAATATCTGCAACATTATACTCATTACTATAAGATCATGTCTGTTGATAAAATGAACAACAAAAATAAAAAGAGGAGAAAAAAATTGGGCCATTTCATCAAGTAGCTCACAGTTTATTTGGGGGAACAGGCATTAAAAAAAAAACTGTCTACTGGCGGCCAGAGTTTCGGGGACAGCATCAGACCAACACAAGTGCATTTTGTGGATTTTAGACACATTCGCTAGTGTGTTGTGTACATGTGTGCAATCTGTCTAGAGCATCTGAAAGGCACTTCATGATATCCAGTTGGTTTTAAAAGTTGTATGCTGGGTCAGGGCATTCTTGGTCAATAACACAGCAAGGAGCTGAGGAACAAGAGAAGGGATGTGTGGAGGGGATGAGGCAGGAGGGAAGCTTTGGGGCAGGCGAGGAAGCTTGTGTGCACATGATGCTGGGGAGGGAAGGAGCTGGCTGGTCTTGGGGCATGGAAGGGACGATGACTGGTAGATCCATTCATGACAACAGCTCCAGGAGTTGAATAGTAACAGGATATCCGGTTAAAGTATAGTTCTAATAATGTCTCATACTGGCTTTGAAAATTTTATTAGATTCCCCAGCTTACCAGACCTGTCATTTTGGGGGCCTTCCAAATTCCCAATAATGTACAAGGTAATGATGAGAAGAAATTTTTTCTTTATCCTACATGCAACACTTCTCATCACAATCACTTCTTTCTAATACTTTTATCATAGTTTCCTTGCAAACACTGCTAGTCTCACTTCCATTTCCACAAGACTCAATCCAGTTGATTTTCACCAGACAGTTCAAATGTTATCTCCTTCATCCCTCTCTACCATGTATTTGTGTCTTCTTCTCCTCTGAGCACCCCCATTACTTAGCTATATCTTCCTTTTAACAGACATTACTCTATTTTATAGTATGTGTGTTTGTGTGTGCTTGTGTATATGTGCATGTGTGTGATTGTACATGTGTGTATTTTGTCTTAATCCCCCCACTAGACCCTTTGCTTCTTGAAGGAGAGCCATGTAAGCTTAAACACTGTACAGTAGCTAACAAGGGGCTGGCAGATACTTGTGAGTACACAGAAGGTAAACATTATGTTTCCCTTTATCTTTCAGAAACAATAAATGGGGGAAGGATGGTGGTTCATTTGATTCTTAGTAATTGTGATATCAAGACTGACATGAATGTGCCCCTTTTCATTCTGAAGTGCTATGCAGTCACATAAACGATCTCATTTGGAGTCACACAATGATTTAGACAATAAGATGCTATTATTGTAATTTTCAAAGATAGAAACAACACCTCAAATGGATCAAATGTTTTGTTCGCAGACAGAATCATTTTTCAGTAGGACTCACTGGAATCCTCAGACTCCAATACACTTAAACAAATTTTCCCATCCACAAAGACAAAGAGAACTATTTTACCAAGTCATTTCAGATTCTTTCTCCTTTGTGGCAAGATACTACAACAATTAGGTAAGATCAGAATTATATGTTTCCCATTTTAAAGTAAAGGACTGTGATTCAGAAGGCCTAAGAGACTTACTAATAATTGCCAATTTTAATAAGCATGTATTCTTTATTATTTTTCTACGCTTTGCTTTTAGATAGTAGTATTGTCCCCATTTTATAGATTAAAAAAGAGGAGACTCAAGGAGGCTAAGTAACTTGTCGATAGCTTCAGAGGTAATAGAACCATATCTGAGTTCCAATCAATTATTTTGACTTTAAAGATAAAGATCGAAAATAAAGAATGCACAGAAAGCCAGAAAGAAATGAGGAAGTTGTATGGAAAGCACTTATTACCAGCTCCTATTTTTTCTCAAGTTTCTAAGATCCAAAGATTCTCAATGCCTGCATTCTTTCTTGGAGTTAACATAAGAACTGAGAGTCTTGTAATTTTTTTTTTTTTTTTTAGGACACAGGAGAATTATTTAGAACAACACTCAGTAGAACCAACACTTATGACTTTCCTATTGAGAACAAAAAAGAATCTTCTGAAAATGCCAGCAAAACATCAATGCCAGCACCAAACTTACAGAAATCCTCCCTCATGTAGGTCCTTGCATTATTTCTATTTTATTCATCTTCTTGGGACATGCCGGGCTATTCACAAATTCATTACCTTTCAATAACACACTGTACTCTTACACAAATACTTTAGTAAATGTGTTTTGGGATCATGTAATTCCTTTAGGGGGTGTCCAGGGAAGCCCTCTGTCTACTTGATTTACAAAATGCAGATGGTTCATAATACTCGAATTGTTATTGATGCCTCCTAACATCTTTCTCAGCACCCTTAAAGAGAGTGGCATAGCATGTAATTCCTTTAGGGAGTGTCCGGGGAAGCCCTCTGTCTACTTGATTTACAAAATGCAGATGGTTCATAATACTCGAATTGTTATTGATGCCTCCTAACATCTTTCTCAGCACCCTTAAAGAGAGTGGCATAATTCTTTAAGACATAATATTACACTTAGGAATTGCTCGAAAAGATCATCAATCTTTTGTGCACGACTCTGAGTGCTCAGCTAGTGTTAAATAAACCATGACTAGGAATGAAATTCAAAATACTTTGAGTGATTTCTGCAAAATGTTCTCCATTTGCCAATTATGTCCTACCATATTTCATTTTATCAGTTATTCATTATCCTTGGCTAAAAATACGGTTATGACAAATAGTATATCTCAGAGGAAGTCTCGTGATTTGCCAAAGAAATATGATCAATATGTTTCAGGCGCACCACTGTTTGCAGTTGGGGCTGGGAGGAACAGCATGGAGAGAGAGAAGATGGTGACTTTATTCGCAGCTGCTGATGAGTTTGGCATTTAGGAATAGAAATAGAACTAAAGGAATAGAAAAATCAAGTGACACCGTAATCAAAAAGATGTCTGCTTACCTCGAGCAGACTTTCACCAAGAACAAAGGCAAGCCAGTGGAGATGTCTCTACGTTTTATGCAAATTGGAATAAAGAAAAGAAATTCAAATTTCAGTATTCAAGAAAGGCCAGCTACCCCCCCCACCCCCTTTCCAGCAACAGACCGAAAATACCCACAACTTTATACCTAAGATCACCTAGTTGATTTTTGAAAATAAACACTGTGAGCCCGTGGAGTAAGACCAGCTGTTCAGATGCCATGGTTTGTGGTTTTAGGGGATGCTGGTCAGTTTAAAAAAATTACTTCTCTGATCCACAATTTCTTAGATATCTTTGAACAGTACTTCAAGTGCCAAATAAGGTAATGATTTTTTTTTTCATGTAAAGAACTCTTCAAATATAAAGGATCACCTTTATTATGATATATTCTCTAGGGTAAAAACATTTCATTGTACTAAAATAAGTTTAAATTAAAATCATGTATTATTCATACCTATAAGCTATAAAAGTATATAAACACAAACACACTAATATAGTTCATACAGTAAAAACCTACATATGAATTAATAGATTTATGAAATTAATTAAGAGCAATTCTATATTGCCATTTATCAGCGTTATAAGCGAGACGCTGTAACTAACGACTGCAGTTGAGGTGTATTCAACAACTTAATAAAATTCGGATGAACGTCTTTTGTCCCGCTGGGTTTCTCTGATGCTTCCAGCAGTTTTTCTGGTATTCAAACCAACACACTGCTCCAACGTGAAGATTCTCTGTCCTCACCCCACCCCCAGCTACAACCACATCAGTCTGCAAGCGATTGCAGCCTCTCTTCATGCAGAGAAGAACTACAAGGACCTAATGGTCAGGGCTGAGTGTGCAAGTTTGCAGAAGGGCTGGAGGTGGGCGAGGGAGAGGGCGCAAGACAAAAACCTGTTGAAAGAGAGTGTATGTGTCTGGGGTCAGGAAAGCGGGAACCCAGTGAGAAGAGGCCGAGGGTTGCTATGGCGTCCCTGGGGCCAGCGACACGGATTGAGCTAAAGGTAGAAGGCCTTGAGTGCCGCTATAAGGAATCTCCCCTGTTTTTGTGAGGAACGTTATTTCAGAGCAAGGTAGCGGAGACCTTTGCTCGGCAGTGCTCGCTTGGATCTGAGGTATGTGTTTGAAGCCAGCAGGACGAGGCTGGAAGGGAAAGCTGAAAAAAGGATGTGTTAAAAAAACAGTTGTTCTCAAGTCTCTTCTTCTGCTGTGGCCTGTTGCGCCCCCTTTCATCCATAGGTCAGCTGAGTCATCTCTCCTCTCCTCCCCTCCTTCCCTACGCTGAGATTCTTATTCATGTCCCTGGTCCAACAGAAGGCACATGAGTTTTAGGACCTGATTAAAGCATGTGCAAATCTTAGCTCCACAATTCCAAACCCAAAACTTTGTTCTGAGCCTATTTTCTGACCTGTAAACAGGAAATAACAGTTTTCTTGCCGGTTTGTTGTCAAAATGAGACAGAAAATATAAAACGCGCCTGTCACTTCCCAGGACCTCAGAAGGTTCTGGGTGTTAGCATCTCCGTTTGGTTACCCTAATCTAGTGCCATCTGTATCTACAGCTGCGCAACAGGTCCCTTAAGGAGAGGAACAGGTCCCAGATGGCAGCGTGCGCCAAGGGAGAGGCACCCGTGCTCCCGCCACTCTGCTGAGACCACTTCCACTGCTCCGAGACGCTCCTCCTTTCTCACAGTGCCCTGTCCCTGCTCAGGCGCAAGCAGACAGGTAAGTCAACCTTGAGCTTCTCTCCCTCCGCTTCTGTCTATAAAGCCTTCCCGCCCAGTGCTTTCCTCCAACAATTGATTTCCTGCCTGAGTATTCTGTGGACAGCTTGTCTGGGCTTCCCTTGTATCTCCTACATATTCCATCTTATCTTCTGCTTTGATTACCTAACTTTGGAACAAAGTTCCATTTCTGGCCTTTTTTGAAGTATTTTTAAGTCTGATTGTAACACACACTTTTATGTATCTCCCACAATGCACACAAACATTTGTGTGTGTTTGCATATATGTTACAGCTACTTGAACGCACAATGAAACATACATACAGTCAAATAGGTGACTGTAATTTCAGAAATCTCTTTGAACTCTTTCTGCTCTAATACAGGATTTTCACTTACACATCCAGTCTATCTAGTTGTGCTATTTTAATATCTAATGAATATGCAAGTTGTCTATGCATATCTAATTGATATTTGCATATATACATGTTTGTATGAATTAAATGTGTACATTTGTTCACATGCATGTTAAATTTGCTCTGTTAATTTATTTTTTTTTTTCAAAACCATGTTGGAATAGTTCAAACAGGTGCATTGTGACTGTGAGAACTTATAGGAGTACAAATGCAATGATGACTTGGGTGGGGTAAGCAGAAAGGTAGTGTGCGAGACTGGGGGCGCCGATCCTGTTGACTGGCTCCCAAACCTGCCTCCTCTTTTCAAGACTGTAACCCCAAGGACTATAGATCACCAAGGTTCAGCTTTCGGGGAGACTGGCCATCTACCCAAACCGAAGTATGAATCTTTTTTTATTAAATCATTTTATCGAGGAAGGTTGGTTTACAACACTGTGTGTTTTAGGGGTACAAGTTCACACCTCTTTAAATGTGTTATTCATACCACACCCACCACCAACACTCACACTCAGGATGGGAGATCGCCATTCTACTCATGGAGTCCTTGTTCTTAAATCATGTCTTTAACCTAGAAACCCTTCTCCTAATTCCCTACCTACTGTTCCTTCTGCTGCTGCCTTCTGCTCTGGTCGATCTCACCATCTCTGGAGACAGGAAGATTGATAGAGCATGCACATTTTTGTTTGCCTTCTGTTTGACTATAAACCACTTTTTTGGGGGGGAAGTAGGTGGGCAGAAACTAAGTGTAAATAATAACAATGCTTTGGGTCTGTGAAGCCATAGAGGATTGTGAATCTGTCTCCGGGAGATGATGAAGGATGAAACGGTGATATAGCAAGCGAGGGCTTGGCAGAGAGTCTCATCTGTTGCCTTTGGACAGGTAACATATCATCTTTGGATTTAGGGCGACTGCTGGCATGCCAGGTCAAATTTACATTGACAGCGACTGCAGAGTCGTGCAAAAGAGAGAGGGAAGGAGAGAGAAAAAGGGATCTTTTTATTGAATCCTATCACCTATCAGGCAATACACATACAATTATTTAGATTAGATAAGTATATATGTATATGTAATGTTGACATATTAGTAGATATGTGAATGTATACTAGTTGTATGTATACTTCCTGTTAATAGCTTCCTTATTAAGTCTTCCTTATTAAGTCAGCATCTTTCCTGGATGACTTCCTGGAACATAATCAGTCTAGAACTATCCATTGAGATCATGAGTGTATATTCGGTATCTAAAGGGCTAAACCACCATCTTCACATGGAAACAGTTACATAGTAGCAGAGTCAGAGGCAGAATCACCCTGAGCTCAAACAAAAGCTAAAACTCTAAGCTTTCTTTGGTTTGTTCATTTTTGCAAAGGTTCTTTCGTGCTCACATAGCACAGCTATCCGCAAGGCTACATGAAAAAAATAGTGCAGAACACAAGAGATTTGGGGTCCTGAAGAAAAAAGAAGCTGACAGAGATAGTTTATAAAGACAAAGTTTTCATGGAAATTCCTCAGGTGGGTTTCTTGGAAGTGTGGAGGCAGACAGAGTGGGGCGTCTTCTGTGTGAGGGAGCTGACGTGGGAATGAATATCGCCCACGTGGAAGACGGCTGTCTCCTAAGCACTGATGCAGAATTGATGAAGTCTTGTCCCCTTGCCCATGTTCACCTGCCTGCTAAGTCTCCACCACAGAGCTCAAGGTGATTTTTGAAGTCCAGATGACCTGAATTCACATCTTGGTTCCTGTCCTTGAGCAAAATGCGGACAATGACTTCAATGATCAGGTCTTCAGCTTTCGCTTTCTGTGAGTTGCACAAACCAAGGGATGTTTGTGACTTCAAAATGCTCAACTCTGTCAAGACCTCAGACCCTAGTTAGCTTTCAAAGCATAATAAGTGCTCCCAAGTATCTCCTCACTTTTATGGCATTTATCACCGCACTTTTAATCTTCTTGTTAAGCAGCCAGCCTCTTTTTATCTTTTAAGGAAAAATCAAAACAAAAATAAACACACCAACCATCACCTGTTATACCCCCTCGGCCTGTGTTCCCTGCCCACCTCTTCATCTCTGCTACTCTCCGTTCTACCCACCATCAACGTCTGAGATCTTGTTTTCCCCTTGTTTGAGCAGACATCTTCTTACCATCTCACAGTAGATACTCCGCGAGGGTGAGATCAAACCATGTTGATCATCGTGTCATCCACCGCAGTTCTCAACATTTTGGGCCAAAATCCAGTTCTCCATGGTTTGGCGGCAGTTTAAGCCTGAATTCCATGGGGCAAGCATGAAGAGACTCTCCAGCAGATTGAGCCAAAGTAGCCCTTCATAGATAGAATTTCTTCTTCAGGAAGCCTCATTACTGCTCTAAAGACCTTCCACCTCATTGAATCAGATCCACACAAGAACAATATCTCCTTCACTTCCCGATTATAAATTTCAATCCTATGTACAAAATACCTTCACACCCTAGATCAGTAGTTTGACTGAGTGGGGACAAAAGCCTCTCCATCTTGGCACAAAAAACTGAACATTACATCAACCTTAGATTAGTGAAAAATACCTTGCTCTCATAATAAGAATAATTTATTTGTCACATTATATAACTGTTTTTTAAGATTTATTTATTTATACATACAAGCTGGGGTGCAGGCCAGAGGTGTGGGGGTGGTGAGAGGATTCATCAGAGACAGAGTGGGGAGCAGAACAGTCAGATAGATGGAAACACACTGCTGAGGGGAGCAGCAGGGAGACAGGAGATGTCTGCTGTGCCATTTGGGAAGCCCCCTGGGTGGGGATTGAACTTGTGTTGCAGTGGCTACTGGTAGCTTCATGGTGCTGAGACTTAACCCCTTGTGCCACCAGGGAGGCCCACATTATATAATTTTTAAGGTGCTTTCAAGATATTATCTCATTGAGTGCTACACAAATATCACTGCTCCCAGCTTACTAAAGGGGATACCATGCTAATGACACACAAATAGTACTCAAATTCCACTGCTTTAAGGGGACTCTGTGCCAACAGTCCAGATCCTGAACTGTCATCTTTGGAAAAACTCGAGATTCATACACGTGGTAGCATTCCATTTTCAATAGAGACTGTTCTTCTCTTCCTTATGGCCATAATGTCATTAGAGTTGAGTTTTGATACAGAAAGAATCGGGATCAGGGAGTCATCTGGAATTTCAATGATCAAGAAGTCGTGTGGGCAAAAAATTAACTTACTTTGTTAAGCCACTGACTCCTAGAGGTTGTTAGTTAGCAGAGCATAACCTAGTCTATGTTAACGAATTAACTTAATTAAATGAATGGTCTTAGGGAGTTGACTTAAAGATTTTATTGGATACAAGATGTGAAAATGTAAGAAAAGACTAAACACGATTGTGTTTTTAATCTTGCAGTTGTGTTTCAATTAAAATACTGGCAGCTAGGAAACAAGCCTGGCCATCATTGCTGGCTGCACTCACTCAATAGTATTTATTCCTACAAGAACTTGAATCAGCTGAACACGTCAAATTGCTGTTTCAATTTTAATTTGGCAGGAAAGTCAGAATCTCAAACTGGAGAACCATGGCTCGAACAGAATTTTCAAGCAGAAAATTAAACTTGAAGACTTTCTTTGGCTTGTGGATACTATTGCCCAGACAGGGTCAGATTTGAGATAGGTATCATGTATTTTTATTTCTAAGATGCCAGGCAATTCTTAGTTCATGGTCTTTATTGTTTTTAATTATCATCGTATTATGTCTTATTGAGGTAACATTGGTTTACAACACTATGATTCAGAGGTACAGGTTTACACTTTTGAGATAAATGCTACTATACCACACACATCACCAAGGCACCCACATAACATACTGTATCCCCCACTTTTGCTGCCCCCATCCTTCTTGTAGTCTCATTTCTGCAGTCACATTTCTGGGGTTTGACTTAGTTTTATCTGTTCCTTAGTTTTATTTTTCTATATTCCACAGATGAGTGAAATCACCCAGCTTTTGCTTTCTTCTCCTGATTTATTTTGCTGAACTTAGCCCCCTCCAACTCGATCCACATTATCACAAATGGCAAGATTTCATCTTTTTTATAGCTGAATAATATTCGGTTGTGTTTATGTCCCACATCAGCTTAATCCACTCATCTCTCCTTGGGCACTTAGGCTGTTTTCACAACATTGCTATTGCAAATAGTGCTGCAATTAACAGGAGTAGCCCTTTGAATTAGGGTTTTTTCTTCTTCAGGCAAATCCCTAGGAGGGGAGTTGCTGGATCGTGTAATAGATCAATTTTTAATTTTTCAGATACTTCCTGTTTCCCATAGGGACTAGACCAGTCTCTCTCTCCACCAACATTGTATGAGGATCCCTTTTTCATGCTCAAAACATCAGTCTCCTTTGTCCTAGGCCGGTCCATCAAGGAACTCTCTTAAGTCAGAGGCAACTTCAGCCCTGACTGGGCACCAGTTTCATGGGGCATCAGGAAAATGCTGCAAATTCCCCAAAAGGCCATAGCCCAAGAGAGACAAGTCAAGGAGGAAGAATAACACAGTCACCAAAATGGGTCCTATGGAAACTTAATGTATTTTCTAATCAAAATGAAACGTTCTTCTCCGACTTACAGCAATGATGTCCTCAGAAGCAGGAAGGGCTTTTGCTCTCCTCCTACCAGTTAATGCAGCTCATTAACACATTGAGAACAATGACAGCTCTTCCACGCTCGGGCCATTCAAAGCCACACCTTTCTGGGGATAAACTCTTTCTCCTCTTCTCATGGTGCTTGGATGTGTAGCTGGCCACATGCAGATTTGGTCATTTTGGAAAAAGCTTTGCATGCTTGCTGACAGCCATTCTTAGTCATTCACTCTAACTGCCCGTTGTCCCCAAGTCTGTTTCTTCATCTGTACAGTTAGTAATGAGTGCGCATTATAACAATTGTATTATTTTTGTAAACTATGTACCGTTGCTTCCTTGATGATATCCATGTCATAAAGTTGCATTTATAACCTTACCATGAACTGTGTGGATAGAGGCACACTCCCGGCTCCCTAGATGAATTTACTTAGAACATCTATGGAGAAAATTGGTATTCCGCTGAAATCTGCACAGTGGGTAGGATGGGACTTAGACGTGTCTCCTGCTAAGGGGCACGCGTTGCCATGAGACTACGTCGGAGTCCTCAGAGAGTGGGAGACTACTTGTGAGTGCTTGGGTTTTGGATGAGGTGATGTGCCCTGGAAGGAGGGAAGGAATGATGGGCCAGGAGCACGCCCGGGGCCTTCCTTCTCCCCCAGTAAACCACCCATTTAAAATTCTTTGAGTAACATAGAATTGGGCTCAAGAAAGAAAATAATAAAACATTAGAAAGTGATAACAACCTGAATGCTGCAAACTGTTTTCACATTTTGCTGAAGTGGGGTGTAATCTGGCTTGGCCCTTCCACTCTGGTCTAAGTTGCCCAAAGTCTAAACAAAGAGAGTTCCCAGATGATGTGTTACTCCGACCTTGCCTCTTACTCTTTTGGGGGGAATAGCTGTGAATTGGTTAACAGCTACTCAGAATCTGGGAAAATGATGCCTCCCTGGTGGCGCAGCGGTTAAGCGCTGCTCTGTGGAGCTGTCGGCAGCGGTGACGCAAGTTCGCGGCCTGACCAGGGAGATTTCCACAGGGCGCATCAGACCTCTCCTGCCTCGCCTGCTGCTCCCCTCAGCAGTCTGTTTCCGTTGATCTGCCTGTTCTGCTCCCCACTCTGCTTCACTCTCACTGCCTTCCTCTCACTGCCCCACGCCTCTGGCCTGCACCCCAGCTTGTATGCATAAATAAATAAATCTTAAAAAAAAAAAAGAATCTGGGAAAATGCAAGGAGGAGCTGCGATCTCAGCAGGGCACCCTTCCACCCCGTTCCCTGCCCCATTTCCATTGCTGTCCTTACTCCTCACCGCCCCCAGGCATGTCACACACATGTCGCACTGGCCCAGAGATGAAGTGCCTCCCAAAAGGTAATCTTTTTTTCCCCCAAAAAAGGTCTGTTTTCAATCACCTTGTAAACTCAGGACAGCTGCGGGGGTCTGGGCTTGTTTGGAAATTTCATTTTGCCGCTTGAGTGCCAGACTCAACAGACAGGGCTCTGATGTCAATTAACAGCACGACAAATCCGCAGCGGCGGTTTCTGGAAGCAGCTTCCACTGACAGCGAAGCATGGCCTTTGAGAAAGCATGGCCTCCAGCGAGCTTTGTCACCGTGCGCCTCGGCCCACACCCTTTCCTCCTCCAGACCCACCCCACGCGCTCAGCCACCTGGGCGTGCACCAGGGCTAGCACACAGATTTGCACACACATCAAGGACTAGGGGAGCCCAACATGTTCCCCTGCACATAGGCACTCACATACACGCAACCTTTCACAACTGCATGCACACGGATGTGCACCTGCAAACACACACACACACACACATCGTGCGCACACCCAGACCTGTCCCGCTTGCTCCTAAGCTCCAACACGTACTTGTGAACCCCACACTCGCGAGGACTGACAGTCTACACACGGACACAATTTCTCAGACGAAGCTGCTCCAACGCAGGGACCCACACAGTTCAGCAGGTGCGTGACCGCCCACCAGCGCTGGCAGTAGTGACCTCACGCTGACCGCCCAGTCCGAGAGCCCCTAGACAAGTTTCTGAAATAGCCAGACATGGCAGCTGTTTGGCTATGAACAGACGGTGAATCCAGTGGATACAAAGGAATGTTCTCCAGACATTTCGGGTTTAACGGATGCAAACTAAGGACAAGTATCTGTCACACTCTCTCTCTATTCCCTCTATCTCTCTCTCTCTCTCCCTCCCCCCCTTCCCCTATCCCCCTCCCCCCCTTCAAGGTGACTGAGTAATGTTTACATAACAAGGTCTTGGAGCATTTAGTCAAATAAAAGTCTTTTATGTGCAAAGACTCTGCCTTCAATGGTTGGCAAGCGCTGCTGAGCCCCATTTCCTGGAGCAAGCTCAGGACTGTCCAGTTAGACATGTTTTGCCACAAATTGCATCTAATTTATTTCCTCCAGGACCTACTCTCGCCTCAAAGTTTTCAGATCACAGGCTCAAAAAGAAGAAAGGATGCTCTTGCCAGTCTCCATATTTTTTGTGCCTTTCAGATGTTTGGAAAACGAAACAGCTTTATTAATTAACACTCACTCTGGGCATGCGAGGGAAGAAAGGGGAGCGCGAGGGCGCTGCTGTCCTCACCAGGAACAGCCCAGCTGGAGAACAGAGCGGAGTCGCAGGCGGCTGGATTTACTCAGCAGACAGACACCATCCTCGGGAGCCCAAGTGGGCAATAATTTAGGGGTGACAGAGCGAGTGGAAGTCACAGGAGCCAGCGCTGGACCCGGGTCCCCACTGAGCACCTATGGGTTGGGGGCAGGGCGCTTTCCGCCTGAGATTCGGGTCCCGTGAATGTCAGAAAAAGAAGCTGGTGTGTCACTGAATTTCGGGGAGAGAGAGGGGTCAGTGAGCCTCTGTGCTGCTCCAAACAGCTGCATGTGTCTCTTCCTTCCACTAGTGTCTGCAAAATAAGCTACTTGGTCTTTGCAATGATCTCCAAACCAGTGATTCTTAACCTGTAATAGAATTCTTGTGCTCTGCCCTTTCTTAAGGTTTTATTCAAAAAAGTTCATTCTATATTCCTAAGTGCTTTTTCCACTCTTGGGGGAGAGTCACCAAATTCTCAGTGAAAGTCTCTAAGGGTAGAGGTTTTGTCTCTGCTGTTCTCTGGCTTCTCCCCAGGACCTGGGTAAGTGCCTGACTCCTAACAGATTCTCAACAGCTATTGGTTCACTGGGTGCATTGGGGTCTCAAATACCCCCATTTGAGTTTCCTATTCCCAGCACACACACACACACACACACACACACACACACACACACACACACACACAAATGAAAGTGGGGGAAGAATCAGCCTTTACTTTTTCCATTAAGAATCATAGTCACTGGGCTTTGCTGGTGCTGCCAGGGGGTAAACCTCAGCACTATGGAGCTATCGGTAGCCACTGCAGCACAAGTTCAATCCCCGGCCAGGGAGCTTCCCACATGGCGCAGCAGACCTCTACTACCTTGCCCGCTGCTCCCCTCAGCAGTGGATTTCAGTATGTCCGCCCATTCTGCTCCCCACTTTGTCTCTGGTGAATCCTCTCACACCCCCCCAACACACACATCTGAACTGCACCCCAGTTCTTGTGTGCATAAATAAATAAATCTTTAAAAGCAAAGATAAGGCATCATTAAAACAAACGCAGCACAGGCCCCAGACAACACTACAAGACATTAGAAGAAAGGAACAGCAAAATGTGCGAGATGAGTAAGCTTCACCAGGAAAATATTGCCACAGAACATATGTAAAATATGAGCAAACACCCAGGCACAAATAAAATTTCAAAAATACCTTTAAAAAAAGCACACTAGTATACTGTGTCAAGTTAGCCAAAAGGGATAAAACATGAGCTGGCAGAGTGTGGAAAATAAGTGTAAAGGAAGAAGAAAAACATCATCTACAAAACGTGTCTGCTTTGGAAGCAGCACAAAGAAGCAGAAGCTGCTCAAAATGCAGTAAACTGTGAAAGACAAGAGTGAGAAATAAGAGGAACATGGACAAAGAGTTTTTAAGGATGACAGAAGGCAGCTGGGAAACAAAGAAAGAAAGAACACACACCAACCTCGAATAGGCAACTTTGACACTGAAGTAAATGCTTTTAAAGACAAATTTGATGAATTGTTTCATATGGAAAAAAAGACCAGTTAAACATGTCAAATGAGTAGATTATGACGCTGAACACTTTGGAAAAAAAAAAAAACGCCGAATATTTAAAGTTGTTGGTAAAGAAAGAAGACTGGCAGCTTGGCAAATGACTGCACTATCCCTCGGGGCTAAATCAGGTGAGATTGACAATTACCCAGATCAACATCCAATGACAGAAGACTGAGGAATATTGGGTACAGAACTCCCAGAAAAAAACAATTGTAGCACCACTGAATTTTTGGCCTACTCTAAAGTCAATACACACCCATTTGTTCTGCAAATATTTATTGAACATGCATGATTCTAGGTGCAGGGGGGACAGAATAGCAGTGGGGACAAGAGACAGAGTAACCCCTGCTTCACAGAGCTGCTCCAGGTGGGGAACAACAGAGCAGTGAATGAGACTAAGTCCTACAATGCGCTATGCAAGGAGGTGGTAGGTGACAGATGCTTCAGAGAGAGGCAAACTTCAAGAGCAGATAGATCTTGTCAAAGGCAACGTCACTTTAAAGGGACAGAACTTCATGAGAGGTAGTATTTGAGTAAAGACATGAGCTAGTGAAGAGGCAAGGAAGGAACACCCCAAGCAGAAGGTACAAACGGGGCCAGGCTCTGGGGGGTTGGGGACCACGAAGTAAGCCGTGGGGCTGTGAGGACCCCATCTAGGGGAAGGCAGGCTCTGGGAGACCCTGTGGAACCGGGTGCATCCTGCCAGCTGTTGTAAGGAACTGGGGTTTACTCCGATTGAGATGAGAACTCACTGGAGTGTTCTAAACAGATAAGTGGCATGAGCTTCCATGTATTTTAATTTCCTCGCTTTGTCTTCTGAATTATAAGGTGCCTGAAAGCAGACAGGGGGAGTCAGTCTGGCAGGATGTTCCTTACTCCAAGTTAAAGCTGATGGTCACTGGATCCCAGATGGCAGAGTGCGGGTGCAGCCTATAAGGCTCCTCTCAAGTTAGACAAGAGCAGGATATTTGATCGCCTGGGACAATGGGTCTACATCCCAGGTCTGACCAGGAATGCTAGAGGTGCTAGTGACTGATGTGCTTTGCCCCAGGGACTGGTCAGTGGACGCCTTGTTAATAGATTGGACTCACCCTCCCTAAAAAAAAAAAATCAGTTGGATCTACCGTCTCTGTCAATAAAAAAGGCCAGGATCTTGCTCTCGAGCAGCCTCCTGCATGATGCAGCCTGCTCCACAGCTCCCCTGTGTCAGGGGTGTTGCCCGACGCAACAGCAGAGGGCTGAGAAGTGAGGCAGGAAAGGACTTATTTGTGAACTGGGTGTAAGATTCTAAAGTAGGAGCATCCTCTCGTGCATCACTGGCGGAATACACAAGGGTCCAGCTACTCCAGAAGACAGTTTGGCAGGATCTTATACAACTAAACATCTCTTACTAGATGAGCCATCGATTGTGTCTTTGAAATTTACCAAAAGGAGTCGAAAACTTTGTGTGCAAAAACCTGCACGTGGGTGTTTGTAGCCGCTCTGTTCTTCACTGTCAAAATTTAGAAACAATCATGATGTAAGTGAATTGACGAACCGCGAGGCATCCTGACAATGCGTTGTTCTTCAGTGCTAAAAAAAATGAGCTATCAGACATGAAAGAACATGGCGGATCCTTAAGTGTGTTTACTAAGTGAAAGAAGCCAATCTTTTATTTACCGTATGACTCCAACTGTGTGGCATTCTAGAAAAGGCAAATCTCTGGCGACAGTGAAAAGAAGTGACTGCCGGGAGTTAGAGGAGGAAGTGGGATAAACAGGCAAAGCACGAAGCTGCTGAGGACAAACTACTCTGCATGATTTTACAACGGCAGGAGCATGCTCTGATGCTCACCTCGTGGGGCGGCAGCTTTGGGAGCAGAGCAGGGTGGAGGAAAGACAACTCAAAGTCCAAGTCCAAGTAGTGAGAGGGAGCGAATAGAGGGGCTCACACCTCTGGAGATGCAGTGGCCCTTCCCCAAGCCAGCCTCACGTCTACTGGGGTCAGATTCCGGGAAAGTGGGCAAGGAGGTGGAGGAATGTGTGTAGTGGGGATGTGCATTGGGGGTGCATGGTTGTCTGATACACACAGCGGGGGGCAGGGAGTAACTAGGGGCTGTTGCCTGGGGGTCTCCATTGCTGCTCCGATCAGAACGTCCTCTCTCAATATTTTTCTCTTTCTTTCTGGCTTGTTTCGCTGAGTATGGTCCCCTCTAATTCCATCCATGTTGCTGCAAATTGCTTGTGTTTATCTTCTTTCCATGCTGAATAGTATTCCATTGTGTATATGTAGCACATCTTCTTGATCCAATCATCTGTTTTTGGGCATCTAGGTTGCTTCCGTATCTCTCTAGTCCCTGTGGACACCTCACTTCCTGCCCAGGTGGTCCAGCTGGCTGTGCTCATCTGGCCATCATGTCCGCCAGCTATTTTCAGCAGATGTCCTCACACCAAGATTTTTGTCCTGGTGAGAGGCCCCTGCCTGATTTTATGTTTTAGCTGGACCAGAGCAGCTCTGGGTGCCAAGACTGCATCCTGAGAACAGGGGGGTAGAGGAATCCATGCTGATATATTTGTTGAAATCCAGACCATGTAGAACAGCAGGTAAACTGTAAACACATATAAACTGGGGACACTGAGTGACGCCCCTGTGTCAGTGGAGGTCCATCGACTATACAAATGGAACATTCTGTTGGAGGGTGTTGCTAATGCAGGAGGCTATGCTTGAGTGGGGTTGGGGGTATGTAGCGAATCTTTGGACCTTCTGCCCAATTATGCTGCCAACCAAAAACTTCTCTAAAAAATAAAATCTATCAAGAACAGATAAAAGGAGAGGGAGGCGTCAAAGATGATTCCATGTGTTTTTGTTCTAAGCTGTTGAAATAAAAAGGGAATTGCCATTCCTGAGAAGTTGATGAGAAGAACAGATTCTGTGTTTGGGAGCGGGGACATCAAAACTCAGTTTGGAAATTGTGAGGTTTAGGATACCTTTGAAAGGCCAAGCAGAGAACTAAAAATGTGGTTGTATAGATGATACAATGTGGTTGATCATGCCATGTTTTGTATGACCTGTGTTTAAAAGGTACTAGAAGGCAAACTTCAGCAAACATCAGATGAACAGAAAAATACTGGGGGTGGAATCCGTGGAGGGCTTGGAATCCATAGATCTCTAGGGCTAGGGCTAAGACAACTGTTATAAAAATATATATAGTGCACAAAATGAAATTTTTATAATCCTAAAAATGGAGACATAATAAAGATATGAAAGGCAAAGAGGGCGAAATAGTTTAAGAAGCTTCATTTCTCTCCCTTAGAACCCAGTTCTCAACATTACGTCATTTAATGTGGACAAACCAAAGATGCAAGTTTATTTATGTATTCATTTTTAAATTGTGGGTTTTTTTTTATTGTGGTAATTTTGTTTTACAACACTGTATGTGACTTAGGGGTATAGGCTCACCCCTCTTCAGATGTGGGTGACCGCACCACATCTACCACAAAAGCACCCATTATCCTCCACCATAGTTAAACACTGGATTATTAAAATTCATTTTATTGAGAAAAAGTAATCAAGAACAGCATACTCTGTTGTATGCCACCCTTTTCCCATCATTCTCACTGATGTTTTTACTATGTATGGGGTGTGTGGGGGTGGTGGTGCCTGGTAGCAAAATCACAACTGCCAAGAATATATTGTTTTTGTGGACTTTTTCATGAGGGCTGTGTTTCCATTGTATGGAAACCATTTTGTCCACCAAAGTGACAGCCCAGAAGTACTAAGAAATTAACATCCTTTTAGACCAGCCCTTGACCAAAGACTCTCCCCCTAAGGTGGAAAACCCTGAAATTTATATAAATCCATGCTCGCCACTCACCCTCATTGTCTGCCTTACCCCTGCCCCCACCACATCCCAAACCCCTACTCTGCCTTTTCACATAAACACTTGGACCAGAATCCTGGTACCTGAACCTGATTCTGATGGAAAAAAACTGAAAGTTGCTACGAGCAGTGGCCTGAGAAGCAGAGTCACGATGGACTCTGAAATCATTACCAGCCAGGAGACAACAGGACGCTCTTTCTGTGGGAAGACGGGACGCTCGGTTATGTCTCCAGTTACCCCGGAAATGCAATCGTTTGGCACTGGGCTGCCCCACAGAGAGACAAGCTGCCCCGGAAATGTAATCGTTTGCATTTCAGAGTTAAAAAGACAATGTTTACAAAAATTACGAAAGAACTGGTTACTGTTGAGTGCAATTAAAACACTGAAGGAAGAAATGAAAGCTCGTATCAACCCATTTCCAAATGAGGGCAAGGCGCAAAGCTAAAAGGCCTTTAGAACGGGGTAGAAAGAGTCTCTCATCTTTTGCAGCTAGAGAGAAGACTTCGCTGAAATTCAGGCCCAAGATCTGACTTAGAACAGCTGAATTATAATTAAGGATAAAGTCAGAAACTGGGAAAAATGTCCACGGGGAAGCCAAGACCTTCTCGGAAAGTGAGCTCCTTGGGTAGGTTGGTACAGGCGGGTCAATGTTCATGAGAAACTCAAATCTCAAGGTGCTTTCTAGTCTTCTAATTTTGCAGATGTATCTCAGTCTCCCCTACCCCACCTCTTCCTAACTTCCTTTGCTAACAGACTCCCTTTGCTGATAGACCATGCACTTTTGTCTGAGGTAAATACATCACAAGATTATAGTTATCACCCTCAAGATTTGTCCCCACCTCCCTTTATGGCTCATAGGCTAATGACAAGTCATGTCTTACATGAACCTTGTCTTTGTTTCAGGATGGGAGGGTTATTCATCAAAAGGGTAATGAGATTAGGCTTATATTTATTAGCAAGGACCAGGAGAACATGATTGGGAATAGACATCGAAGATGTTGAAAGAGCGTAGAGAGAATACAGGGAAATTTCTCATCAGAGGCCTCTTGCTCACAACTCAGGAGTTACCGTCAGATGAGGACACACAGCACTAAGTCCACATTCGTAGCAAGGACAGCCCCTCCACGCTGGACCAAAACAAGTGGGTGTTGTTGCCAGAACTACCCTGGCAGATGCTGAGGACAGCATCTCAAGTCTCAGGAGCTGGTATTCTAGCATTTATGTATTGCATTAGGACAGAGACCCAATTAGTGAGCCACATTGCCTAAGAGGAGCTACAGGACTTTCCTTTCACCAAGATGAGGACTGTGTGCATGGGAAGATCAGCTTTGCTGAGAACCCCAGGGATGGGTGTTCTTCACAGGACAACGCGAGTTGGATGTGAGCATGTCAGGGAGCTGAGCTTGCTAATGGGAGTGGAATAAGAGAGTTCTACAGTAGAAGTCAGAAGGAATCATTCGTCAAAAGCTAGAGGGATATAATTGCCATTAAAAAAGTGAAACTGTAACATCAGAATGCCAAGAGCTCATTACTAGATGCATGGACAGCCAAGAAAGGTGTTGCCTGACTCATCAATGAAATGCTATTAAGAAAGCAGTCAGAACCCTCTATCAGCCCATAATGCCAGCACCCGCGGGCCAGGGGCCAGAACTGAGCTCCTGTACGATCCAGAGACCATTGGCTAAAAGGGAAGAGGAGGGCCCTACATTTCTACAAATTTATTGATAGATTGAAGCATTTCCACTCCTCTACCCTAAAGTGACCTATGGTCATTTGTACAAGTAATTGTGCACCAGTTATTTTCTGAGTTATCAATTGCGTAATAAGAATGGGAGGGAATAAGCACCTGACAGATGCCTCACGGGGGTTGGGGTGGGGAGGGCAGCCTGGAGCAGAGCAGAGGCTGTGAGAGCCAGGCTCTATGCTTCCAGGTCCTTCCCCGGCCAGGACACACAATTTGAATCCCAACTTCTCCGACCGTAGGCTTTGTCCCACACTTGCTCAGTTACTGAGGAAGTAACTGTGGTCTCAGTTCCTCCCTGTGAATCTGAGAAAAGTAGGGAGGCGGGAAGTTAACCCCCTGGCAGCTGTCGTTGAAAAATTACTGGTGTGGATCGGTGTCGTCACCGAGCTCCCTCGCCCTCTGAGGAGGTGGTGAGAGGGGAGTGAATGTGTTGGCTCTCAGTGGGACTTCATTCCCGGACCCAGCAGGAAGCTGTCTGACAGGGCTACCTCAGCACCGGCCTTACCTCCACACCGCCTCCCTTCACTTCCCAAATAACTGACTTTCACTGGAACTTTGTCTGAAGACCTGCTGCTGCGAGAACCTCCACAAAAGCACTAGGGCCATAATCTAGTTGCACATCGTGGGGATTTAGTACTTGTTGTGTAAATCAGTGGGATAGCAAGAATTTATATAACGTTGTAGTTATAAGAGTAACATTAGGAACAGTAATTAATGGAACATAATTCTAAATTATAAGGGATGGACACACAGAGGGCAAAGAAATGCATTGCTTATAATAAAAGATGTTGAAAGAACAATCAAAGTAGAAATCATATGAAATATGAGAAAAAATAAAACTAAAGATATATCTTTCCTAGCAAATGGAAATAAAACTGATTATTAAGAAACAAAGAATGTCCTATTAGATTATAAAGGAAAAGGATGTAACTATAATGTGACTCATAGAGGTTTAAAAATAGATGGACAACTTTAATGGAGAAAGTTAAAAGATGAACTAAAATAATAACATCATGTAAGAATGACTTAAATAACAAGGTAAATTATGGGTAAAGTTTGTATGTTCTAGTAGAGATCAAGAAGTTTTAAACATATCTCTCAATTCAGATGATGTTTTCAACATTAATATAGGAAAACTACAGGAAATGCCAGGGAAATAAATAGAGGTATTTTATTAAGGAACTTTCCTGGGTGCCTGACGTAGCAATATGTAAGGAACAGCATTTGAAACTTGACCCCTTCCTTAGTTATTTTGAGGTCATTGAATTCTAATCCCCAGATGGACAGACTATATACTTCCTTTCCTGCTATAAATTGACTAACATGGTGTTTTGTATGAAATTAAAGGAAAGAACTATCTGGAATGTCTGAAGATTTAATATGATCTACAAGAAACAAAAACTACAAACACAAAAAAGGATTTTAAGTGATCTAAGAAATAGGCAAATGAGAGAATTATTTTTCCATCAATGTTTATGGAAAACATATTTTTAGTAATGATGAAATCCAGAAGCTATAGATGTTTTTTAAATGATGATTTATGGAAACATTTGGCAAAGCAAAAATGAAATAAATTAAAAATTCAAGCAAAAGCTTGGATCAACTTTGCAGCAGCACACATCACAAGGGATGGCTGTGTTTCCTTTTGCATAATTTTTAAAAATGAATAAGCAACAACAACAGTCCATGAGAATAATAGGCAAAAGGAGATTTCCCAAAGGTGCAAAGTCACAAAACAAAAATATGTCACTTACAAAAGAAATGCAAAAATAAAGGTATGGGGCTTCCCTGGTGGCACAAGGGGCTATGCAAGGGGGTAAGTCTCAGCACTATGAAGCTGTCCGCAGCCACTGCAGCACGAGTTCAATCTCAGCCAGGGAGCTTCCCACATGGCACAGCAGACCTCTCTTGTCTTCCCACTGCTCCCCTCAGCAGTGTATTTCAGTAGATCCACCTGTTTGCGCCCCTTTCTGTCTCTGGGGAATCCCCTCACCACCCCACATCTCTGGCCTACACCCCAGTTCTTAGATGCATAAATAAATAAAAATAAATCTAATTTTTTTTTAAATAAAGGTACAATGATATATTATTTTTCACCTGTCAGAATGAGAAAGGACAAATCATTTGATCACATGGCATGATGGTAAGAACTGAAGACGCTCCCCTGTTGCTGGTTAAATAGAACTGTCCATCTTGATCAGGGGCCAGATGATGAACAGTGTCAAATGTCTGTACTTACTGAATAGAAGAGATTCATTTTCCACTAATTATTCTATAATTTGACTCATATGATTGTAAAATATTAGAAATGTGATTTATTTGACTTCCCCCCCACCCCCGCCGCTCCCAGAGTAAACTCTTAGTAGATCTATCCAAAAGGGACGTGCTTAAATATACAATCACATAGAGGAAAATTCTTCTTTCCCACTAATGAAAAATTGCTACCAAAGCTAATAAGAAAGTTCCAATTATTATTATATGAAAAACACAAGAAGCAGACCAGGAAAAAATATTCTACCATTTCAAAAAAGTCCGATGTTTATTCATTCAGTTATTTAATAATATTTATTGACCTACTCATACTGGGTTCTGGGGACATAGTGGAAAGTAAGACAGTTTGAGTTCTGAGTGTGTAGTCTAAGTTTGGGGGTTACAGGTGATCTTTAAAAAAAAGGAAAATAGTGAGGCTTTCAGTTCTGTTTGGGTGAGTGTCCTGAAGAGACGTAATGAAGGGTAAATGGAGAGTCGCAGAGATGGGGACAGAGGATGCAGTCTTAGAGTCATCAGCACTGGCCATTCTAAGGAGGTGACATTTCAGCAAATTTAATACATGACATGATATACTATGATACAGTAAGAGACAATGTAAAATAGACGCATGTATATTCATGTGTAATGCAAATGCATGTATAATGTAATCGGTAATGCATAATGCAAACATGCCTGTATATACGCATGTATGATGTGTTTGTGTGTGCATTATACCATGTGTTATGTATTGTGTGTGTGTCCACTCATGTGTGTGTTCACGCACGTGTGTGTCTGTATGTGCTTGCATGACTGTGTGTGTGTAAAATGGGTTTGGACAGGTTGGTTAACCTCACTGAGCCTCGGTTCCATAGCACTGCTCTGACTGAAAAAGGCAACCTTTATTCTCTGATATTTTTATCAGTGAGACATTTTTTATTTACAAATGACAGAAATCAGAACCACCCCCTTAAGGCAATGATGGACGTTAGAAGTTGATTTATTCAAGCCACAGGACATCGCAAGGAACCGTCCTTGCAGCCAATTCAAGGAGGACCGGCAGGTCGTGGGGACTGTCCTGTCCCTCCCTGGCCATCGCTTCTCTCTCGCTGTCGAGGGTCCATCTCTGGTTGCAGACAAGTCTCGCCTACCCTTGGGAGTGAGGGCAGAGACGGGTGTCCAACTTCAAAGTTTGCATCCGCACTTCACCCGCAGGAAGGGACGTGATGGTTGCGATTATCGAGAAAACGCTGTTGGTTGTAACTGAAATCCTAGCAGAGGTCTCTGGCTCCATTTGTCTTCTTTCCTGCCCCCCAGGGTTCACACAGTGGAACTCTGGGTTGGCATTTGTCTCCAGAGCTCTAAGGCTAAAGCGGGCTGCCAGAAATACGGGACATTCTTCTGAGGGGCAGAGACACCTATCCGGAGGGGCCTCAGCAGCTGCCCACATTGGTGGGCTATTGGTGTGGCTGCTGGTCCAAGGGTCCAGACTGGAGACAGCAGGTAGGCCAGCTTTGCCCAGTCACCTGGGCAGGACAGACTTTGCAATTGGTCAGTAACTCTTCCCACTGAGTTCCACTGCCTTCAGCGCTGTGCTACAGGCGTCACTGCAAAGTAACCAGTAAGATGTGCTTTGCTCTCACATTACATAAGATGCATCCCTGTTTTGCTGTTCCTTTCTTTCTTCGCTAAGCCTTGGCTAGATCATCTGACTCTTTGAAAGATCTAGACATCCCACAAAATACAGCTCATGGGGACACTCGGATATAGGCTGTTATTAACTAACTTTTCACATAGCGTACCTGTCTGTTTTTCTGTCTGTCCACCCTAAAACTGCCATGAACTCATTACCTAAGTCTCAGAGTGAGACTTCTCTCCTACTTAATTCCCTTTTATATCAGTTCTTCCTTAGTCCTTCCTTAGGAAATACCATTTGAGTAGAATTTACCCTTCATTGGCTTTCTTAATAAGACCCCAAATTCCCATGAAACACACTATCCTCAGCTATTTACCGGAACAGCTGTAATTTCTCTACCTTCTCAACACTAATGTAGATAAGATACGGATGCCACCTTAATTGGCTTTTGCCTTAATTAAATTTTCTAGAATTTCTTCTTAAGTATTATACAAGTAAGATTCTTTTTTCCATCACCTCTCATGTGTAACTCTCTGGTTTTTCAATTTGTGTTCCTTTATTTTGTGAGCAGAATCACATGTAGGTGAAACAGACTTGACATGTGGGTGCAGAATAAGAAACCAAGACTGATTTCTCCTTTGCTGGTCAAAAGCTCTTGACCTTGGAAGGTTGGGCTGCTCCACTCCAAGGTGCAATCTACTCACAAGGAAATCAGAAAAATAACTGAAAGTCCTTCCAATGGCAGACTCTTAGGAAGCTAGTTTTGTCAAGGTTTTATGAATCACAAAAATGAGCAAATGCTTCCAATTAAAATTTCCTTTGATTTTTTTGAAAGTCTGTTCCCAAACAGTTCTCAGCACAGCACTGCACCCTTGAGATGGGAGATCTTTGTTTTATTAATTACCATGTCTGCAGTATCGAAACTGTGGGGCACAGGATTGGTCCCCAATAAATACATTTATTTCAGGCACCACAAGAAGCTTGGGCCGCTGGGATCATCTCTTCTCCTTGAGTTACTGTGGACCAATAGGTAGCCGCCTCCCGACTCCCAGGTCGCACTCCCCTCCCCCATTCCGTTTCTCCAGAGCCTTCCACAACAGCTGCTACTTTCTATATTTCACTTAAGCCTTTTGCTGCCCATCATTTTATTGAGGCATTTTGTTTTACTTGAAGTTGTATCTCAAGTACCTGTAAGAAGCATATGAAATGTCAGATAAAGTTCTGTACATTTAGCTGGGGGAAAAAAAAAGAATAGAAGAGTCTCCCATTCAGCCCCACCAGACCTGCATCTAAAGTTGATGTTCAGGGTAGAGAAGAGTATATTTTTCCCAAAGGAAAATCAAGGTTTTATTTTGCCAGAAAAAATTTTTTTGCTTAGCAAAAATAAATAACAGAGATTCCCTACAACACCCATAGCGATAAAAGAGTAAATGGGAAAATGTAGAGAGTGTCAAGTTCAACATTTCTAAAAGTAAGAACAGTCAGAGTCCCCTCTGCAGGAGACTAATGTGACTTTGACTTTCCATGGAATAATAGCCCTGGGTCAAATCATTTCCAAGAACTCACACTCAGATTAAATAACACTGAAAGGATTTCTTTACTGCAATGCCTCAGAGCCTTTCACATACTAATATAAATGTAAATTCCCTATGGGTGTTAAAACAAGAAACAATTCTCAAAAAAATTTTGCATGCAATGCTTATCTATAGTATGTGATGTGTGTATATATAGCATATATAAGCACAAAATTCTCAAATATATTTTGCATGTAACTCTCAAGTGCTAAGGATTTTGGGGGATTGGCTGATTGTGCAGACATTCATTTCTATACATTTGTACACCTCCAAGTTCCCTCTGAAGTCAGTATTGGATTAGATGTAGCGTGCAAAGCCAAATTGCAAGTCAAACTTTCAAGTTCGATGTTTTAGACAAATTCTGTTTTTCCTACAAACTTTCTACATAGACACATGCATAAAGCATACCCAGCTACACAGGTGTGTAGGGATAAAGGACTATCCTATTTTTAACATCTCCTCCGAAGGTATTAAAACATTCATCATTAAAATCGTTCTATTTTTAGTGATTTTATTTTTCAAAATACACTTGAAAATTATTTTATTTAGCCAGTTTTTTCAAAAAAGGAAATTCCACCTTTATGGTGGATCCAGTCAGTTATGTATAGTCATTAAACCAGATTCATGTCAGAGTGCTTCACTTTTCTACTTAACTCAGTCTCAAAGAGACTCTCAGAGCCTCAATAATCTGTGATGATTTCTAGTTGATTCTGACATGAATGCTGTCATAGGAGGTCCGTAAGATCCCTCAGGTGGAACATAAAGTCAGCTTCACAATGGAAGACTGATGTGTGTCCACAGTGCCTGGGGGCCTGGTGCAGGGAGAGCTATGTGAGCCGTGGTTATCACTCCGAGATGTTCCCTTGGGCGCTCTATCTTTTTAGGAGACCCACTTAAGAGAGAATGCCCAGGGATAAAGTTATCTGAGATGGATCATTTAGGATGAAAGTAGCGGTGTGGTTACTGGACCATTGACAGAAGTCTCCAACACAGTTCAAGTAATTTCCTCCACTAACCGAGTATCCTTTAGCAAAATGGCCTTCCTTTGAAGAATGGCAGCTCCAGAGCTAAACCATGTGAATCGTTTATTGGCAAAGGCATGAACGCTCAAGCCAATGGCAATACTAAGTCACATTCTCTAATCACCACGGCTCTTTACCTTTCCAAAGCTGGAAACAGTCAGGTAAAAAATGCAAATGTTAAAAAATTAATGTGCGCACACACACAGACACACATACACACACACACACACACACGCACACACGGAGGACAGTGAGGCATCTCCATAAAACCTTGCCAAATTGCAAGTTACTTATAGTAAGAGTGATTTTGGTTTAGGAATACTAGATCAACCATGCAATTAATTGCTAAATATATTAAAACATGACATTTCTGAAAACATGTTCTTTGACATAGAATTCCAGTGTGGAACCATTATCTGTTTAGTGAAGTTTCTGTATTATTTTGACCATGTGGGGCTGCCTGTCCTATCAAAGTGTAGTGTGAGATGGACATAAGGTAATGAGGTGGAGAAGTTAGTCAAGTAAACTCTCAAGTTTGCCCAAGTGACTTAATATTTCCATTTTGAACAATCTGCTTCTCTACTTTATCTCTGCAGCTACTCTCTCCCAAATGTCAAAATATGTCAATACTGCACAAGAAAATCTTAAAAGGTAACATTAATTAGAACTAAAGATCTGAAAAAACATGTCAGAGCTGATCTGGTTCACTTGTACACACACATATTCAAGTTCTCAAGTTCTCGAATTCCATGTATGGTACCCATTCACTCATTAGACAAACATCTCATGTACTTGAGCATTATAATTCCTATTTTATGGATAAGTCTATTTATTAGATATTAAAGATAAAATCTATTTAATAGATAAGTCCGATGAAACTTAATGCATAGTAGGTGCTTAAAAATGACACCTGCATTTATTAGACCAAATGATCCTGTGATTTCACACTTGACTCATCCATAAAACCAAGGGGTGATTGTTTGTTTTTTTATTTTTCTCCAGGAGTTGTCAGCATATGCATAGGACACATATGACATTCACACACATATAATGTATTTAATATATATTTATTTAATGACTTTACATAGTGCCCAATCTATGGCAAGAGGCAGACCTCTTGCAGGCTTTCTCAAGACACCTTGAGAATAAAAGGACGAACAGGGGAAAAAGTTGTATAAAAAAAGTAGACCTTAATTGATAAGGACCAAAATTTTGGTCATTTATGCAACGAAAAAATAAAAAGTACAGAACCATTCAGGCAAGCTCAAAATAATGGGGAAGTGGTTAATAGAAGTAGTTGACATCAGAGAAATGAAATCTGGGCAGACTTCACAAGAAGGTATATGACAACTAGATAATATCAAAGAATATTCATTCTCTCTCTTTATCCTCATTTGCATAGCGAATGCACTCATTTCACATAGATTTTGCATAGATTACAGAAGATTAAAATGGATCCCAAATTAACCTCCCAACTCTAAGACTTTTGGATAATCTGCTTCCTTTTTGGGGTTTCTGTTTGTGGCACACCAGATCCATGCAACAGCAGACTTTGCTGCTGTTTCTCTGTGAAAGTAAACTCAAATGACTTAGGAGCTTGTTCAGCAAATGCCATCATTTGTCACCTCAGGAAAATCAACTCTTCCAATCTTAACCTTTGTGCATTATCTGTTCGTTATTTTCTGTGTGAACTTCATATTAACATATGTGAGAAAATGTATACAATTAGAAAGTAAAAATTGCAAAGTGAAGCGAGTGATAAAATGCCAGCTGTTACAATCAACATTCGCAGCTCTCCTGATGGGGCACTAATGGGGAAGAGCCGGCGCAGTTGTAGGTCCTGATTAATGTGAGGAAGGGGAATGTGAACATGAGCTGCTATGAAGTTCCCGCGGTAGAAAAGAAAGTTGATCTGTCTCCAAATGAAAGTATAGAAATATAAGTATCGGAGGCAGTCCCTCCTCAACATTTTTTCAGCTCAAAAAATATTTCAAGCCCTCAGTTAATGACATCTATTCTGGAAGACTGTATTCTCCTTTCCAATTTTTTAAAAAATGATGTGTTATAGCATTATTATATCTAACCCTTCTTTTTTAAATTATCATAATTTATTTTATTGGCATTAGAGACTTGAATCCATTTTTCTCTATTTGATTACCATACCTTTTCTAAATCTTTCTTTTTTAATAATTTATATATATATATATATATATATTACATCATTGTCCATTTTTTTTTTACAATGTTTGCTTTCTTTTCTCAGGTGTGGTCCCCATAGAATTTCCAACACCAGTTCACCCTTGCACCATCACCAAAGTCCTTTGTGATCTTCCCGCCCTCATTTTGCTCCCTCTCCCTCCCCTCCCTTGTAGAATAGTGGATTAAGGAAAAATAATAATAATAATAACAATAAAAAACACAACACAACAGAACAAAAACAGACCACTATAATTCAGAGACATGTATCTTACAATCTTACACTTCTACCGTCTTCCCATATTGCAACAGCTTTTCACCTAATTACCTCCTCAGGTCCTCACAATAACTGTGAGGATTGTCAGTCAGTCGTGAGGGTTGTCTGTGGATATTCTGGCTCTCACCTTCCCTGTGGGCTGTGGGATAGTGGAAGTTCGGTGAGGACATATGACTAGTTTGGCCAATGAACCAAGAAGGTTCACATCACTTTAGGGCTTTGTCCTTCTCTGGATTCTCGTTGCCTATTGCCAAGAGACTGGTGATGCAAGACGGTGGCTGCTTCTTCAGCCTCTGAGAGAGCAGCCATCAGCCCCATTGCTGAATGTCTGTGCTTGCACATGGAGTGAGCAAGAAATAACCCACGTTCATCAATCATGTTAAGTCTCTCTAACTTTGGCGTCATTTGTTGTTGCATTGTGACTTTTCTTTTTGGACTCACCCCATTTAAAATGATTATCTCCTAATGCTTGCAGAAGTGAAGTGTGGTCCTCATGGACACAGAGCTAGAGCTTTGCATTAGACTTATTTCTTATTCTACATCAAGAAAAATTTGAGAGTGGGAACAGCACGCACTGACATTTCGAGCTATCCGCTCATTTTTTTTTTCTAAATGTTTTCTGTTAAATATGACTTTAGACAGGTAAAGAATTTCTGTAGCATGGAAATCCTGGTGTTAGTATTTAGTTTTCATCTTTACAGTCAGAGTGTCAATACTACTGTGCCCTTGTTAATGCTGTGATTTTTGTACAGAAGCTACAAGAGCTGTTGCCTCGCGGGGCGGCAGTATTGGAAGTGGTACAGAATGAGAGAAATATTACTCACAGCCCAAGGAATGAGAGGTCTAGAGGACTCACCCCTAAAATGTGCAACCCCAATCTATGGGCAGTCTCGTATTTATTTGGAACCAGGTTCAGAGAAGGTGGGCAAGTACATGGAGGAATGTAAAAGTGTGGGAGTGTGTTTTCAAGGGTGTATCATGGGGGGTGCAAGCTAGGGTGGAGTGACTAGGGGCTATTGCTTGGGGGCGCCACAGTTCCTGCTAATCAAAGCATCCTGGCTCTAGTTCCTAGTCTTACCTAACTTCCTGCTAGCCTTTACAAGTAAGGTATTCCAGCTGATCTTGCTAATCTGGCCATCATGTCTGCCTGCTATTTTCAGCAGATACGGGTTTCCCAGTTTGTTTCTCATACCAAGACTTTTGTCCTGGTGAGAGGCTAGTGAGATGCCTGACTACATTATAGCTTGACCAGCAGGAACCCTGGGCACCAAGACAATAGCTCCAATAACAAGGAGGGCAGGGGATTCCACAAAGAGCATTCTGTTTTGCTTTGGTTTACTTTTTTTACTTCAAGGGATAATAAATGCACCAGGTTTGCACCATAAGTTGGGGGCCCTGAAATTGCTTTCTAGACTGTCTTTAATTTGCCTTCTTAAGATTCTTTAGAACACAAATTCAAGATGATCAAAATTAGTCCTCTGTATCAGCATTATTACATTAATCAATACCAAAAATCTATGATAAATAATATTATGCGGAACATAATAATGATTAAGTAGTTCACTTCATCTATCTCTCCAACCTCTTGGGTGACAAAACTTTCATAGGATTCAAACTTTTCAGATAATTGAAGAATACTTGTTCAACTGCATATTTGTATATATTTTACTTAAATGATCCTCTTTAAATGTTGTCTATTCCTTCTTGGCCTCCTAAACTGGGGTGAAATAATAGAAAGCCTGAAGGTTATTAAATATTGGTTCAATATCAGTCACCGAACTTATTCACTGTGTGTATGAGTAACAAATACTTAGGGCCCTCGAGCAGATGAGAAACTTGCTTCAAGGTCACACAGCTAGTCCAGGGAATGACACACAGTCTGTAGCCAGGTGCTGGGAGCTCTTTCAGGCTGTGTTACCTGGCTCCCCCTCTGAGCGCAGTTTAATCATCATCACTGACACAGTATATTAGGGTTAGAATGGCTCTGAGAGACTGCCAGGTTCACCGGCTCCCATGCAGAGGGCAGGACAGGAAAGTGAAAATAGGTGTGATCACAGACTGAAGGAACAACAGCATTTTTTTTTTTAAGATTTATTTATTTATGCATACAAGCTGGTGTACAGGCCAGAGGCGTGGGGCGGCGGGAGGGTTCACCAGAGACAGAGTGGAGAGCAGAGCAGGCAGATCAGAAATACACTGCTGAGGGGAGCAGCGGGCGAGGCAGGAGAGGTCTGCCGCACCATGTGGGATTCTCCCCGGCTGGGCTCGAACTCGCATCGTGTGCTGCCGACAGCTCCACAGCGCAGCGCTCAACCACTGCACCACCAGGGAGGCCCCTCAACAGCATTTTGATCACGGGATAAGGGGATCAGATTTCAGTCACAGAGCGGTTGCCAGCCTCAGATTTCCAAGTTTGAAGGACAATTTATACAGCAGAGGAGAGGATCACACACAGAAGGGAGGGCTGGAGAAGTGTGGGGTGTCCACTGCTGACAACCTGTCTTCCGCACCCAAGATGGGGCCTGGGGGGGGCGTGGAGGGGGGGTCTCTCACAGGCTCAACCGGAAACCACGGAGACCCTCCAGAACTTCGCAGGCTCTGTGCACGGCAAGTCTGTGCGGTGCCAGTTCCAGGAATCCCACCAGGAGCAAGGGCGCTTCCATAGAGATGCAAAGGGGGTGGGGCTAGGTCTGCTTTATGCAAATGAGGTTTTTGGTTCTGTAGTTCTGTTTGGTAGAAAGTCCAGTCGTGATTGGTTAAGTTTCAGTCCTGGGCGGGACTTCATTCATTTCACACCGTGGACCTTCTGTGCCTGGACCCCGAGTCCACAGCCCTAGCGCTGTTTGATTGTCGTCTTGTCTCTCAGGGCCCCATGTTCTTTTTTCTTCATTTTATTTTATCTTATTTATGAAGATGCTAGTGGTCCCGTGCATCTGGGAAGTCAGCTGGACACAGACTGCCCCACAAAGGAAGTGTCCTAAAGGAGACCACCTTTAGTCTGGCATCCTTACAAGTGGTGCCCTGTGCCCCGGGATTTCTGGGGCGCCACGCGTGCTCAAAGGGGGTGAATCAGGCAGGCTTGCCAGCTTCTCTCAGCTCATTTTGCTGGGAATCTATTGCAGCAGATGTTTGTTGAGTTTCCTAGGCCCCACACTGGCCGCCGGGAATTCAGAAGAGGGAAGAAAACCGAGGCCTTTGCCTTCAGCCCTTGCACAGACGGCTTGTCACACGCAAATAATCAAAAGTCCCCAAATCGGTGTGATCTTGCTTAAGCTGCTGTAATGTTGAGAACAGCGACCTGTCACCCTCCCTGGAGTTGGGAAGGTTTCTCGAGATAAAACTTGACCTGGGTCTGAAATGGGAAGCGAGCATTTCCTGGGTAGAAAAGGGAACGAGCTTTCCAGAGAGAAATCACAGATTCAGGGAAGCCACGCTCTGGGGGCCTTTCCCTGTGTGTGGTCACAGAGGTGAATGACCAGACCCGAAAGATTATTTTAAGCAGGCGATGAAGGAATCCCATGCCCTCGGCTTTCAGTCATCTAGAAACATTGACAAAATTGCAAAACGTTCTGCCCCTATTTATTTTTTTCTCCTGAGTATTCATCTCCCACTAGTCAAATATACATTTCCCTCCTTTATTTCCCACTTCCTGTCCTCTCCTCCGATGCAATTTTTTGGCCTTTTCCTTATCCCGACATTTCTGGCACCTGGAGTGTTGCTGCCTCCTGGCTGGTTCCTATGGAATACATATTGTGGGGTCTCTTATTTATCCAACATGGCCCCAGCCCCAGGAGACATTCACCGCTCTGGGCTGTTCTCCTGGGCACAGTCCAGCGGGCGGGCAGGCTTGTGAACAGAAAAGTACTGAATAACGTGAGGGCCCTATTAATGATTTAGATGAAATGCTTTGGGACGCAACCACCTCAAAAAATTTTAACCGTATTTAAGCTTATTTTTAAACCTACTAGGCTAAAAGGAGCCTGTAAATATTTCTAAGCAGACAAGTAGAGCGTTGAGTCTTAATTACCCATCCACACGAGATAAGCAGGAATTCAGAGGGAGAGAAACGGCCTGTGGCCCCCCTAGCGTTGGTACCGGGCTGGATTAGCAGACTGGCTTGCGGTGGGCAGGGCCGGATCTGCCCTGAGGTGATGGAACAGCCAGCTGCTGGTTGTGCGCCTTAGAACCGGCGCGCAACTGGTAAGAAGAGGTCCCTCGCGTGTCCCGCACAGCTAGGCTGAGGAACGCTGTTTTAAGGGCGGTGACCTCGGCAGCCCTTGGCGGTGCTTTGCCCCATCTCAGGGCTGAGCGCTCCAGCGCAAGCCCGAAGGCTGCTTGCTCTGGCATCGATTAAAGACATATCCACATGCTCCCCGTGCCAGATGTGCTGGCGTCAAAGCGGAAGGGTGTGCTGCAAACACTCTTCCAATATGGGACTTTATTTTCTTTTAAAGATTTATTTATCTATGCACACAAGCTGGGGTACAGGCCAGAGGCGTGGGGCAGCCATAGGGTTCACCAGAGACAGAGTGGGGAGCAGAACAGGCAGATGGAGGGAAATACACTGCTGAGGGGAGCAGCGGGCGAGGCAGGAGAGGTCTGCCGCGCCATGTGGGAATCTCCCCCGCTGGCATCGAACTCCCATCGCTGCTGCCGACAGCTGCACAGTGCAGCGCTTAACCGCTGCGCCACCGGGGAGGCCCCCAATATGGGACTTCAGAGTGCCTTCCCAGGGCATGTGCCTTCCACGCTGCCAGAGCCAGAGTCCAGAGCCGGATAGCTGAGGCCAAGAGTCAGGAGCCCGGGGCTGGGCAGCCGCTCGTGTGGGCACTCCCTGGGTGCTCTGCTCCACGCGCCGCGGCTAAGGTCACCGAGAGGTATGCGCGGCCCTCTGTGTGAGGGAGAGCCAGCTCCAGCCCAGGCACACGCACAAGGGTATTCAGGGATGCGCTGTGAGTGTTGAGATGAGCAAGGACTCAAAAGTTTGCAAGATTAAAAAGATGCTTTCAATTGATTTGAAACACTCACAAACATAGTCTCCAAATGTCAAGCCATTTACAGAAGTAATCTTGATATATTCACACACACACACACACACACACACACACACACACACACACACTATTTTGTTTGCATATATAGCTGGAGCCCCTCGATTTTGCAGCAGAAAACACTCCTAGACTAAAAATTAGGAATAAGTGGAATTAAGCTCTAACCACCCTTTTGGGTTCCCTCGTCAGGACAGTTAACTCGCCCAGCTGCATTCCCTCTCTGGAACTAATGGGTCACTCCCTGAATTGCACCCCAGATTCTCTCCTTATGACTAACCATTAACTGGCTTCCCTTTCATTCCTGAGAACTTGGAGAATTGACTGTGTTCCATCCCCACAAAAATTTTCTGTCTCTCTGAGTCAATCGTGGCATCAGAAACAAGTATCTGCTGAGGGCTGAGAAAAAACCTGCAGAGAAAGTCAAACATAATTCTGTGGGCTCCTGGGCCCTCAAGAACTGTCCATATGTGGAATCTTGAGGACTTTGGTTGATCACAAATGTGATAGAAGTAAACAACGGCACGTGAACTCCGTCCAAACCATAAAGACGATCTAATAAGTAATATCTAAATGGCCCAAAACCAAATATATGATACTTGTGCTGTATCCAGTGTTGATGGGAATTGTTGAAATCATGTGTTTGTTAAAACACAATTGTATCATTTAATCAATAATCATTTACTTTTACAGTGTGCCTCTGCACAGATGTATAGTTCATTGAGCTTTGTATTTTCACACTGCATATGGGTGTCATGTTGGAACGTCACATCTCAGTAATCTGAGATATTTTTTGTTGAGTTATACTCATAAATAATTTTATGCACTGGTATATTTACTACAGAATTTTATTTATTTTCATTGTGATTCCATGTGTTCACACCCTATGCATTACAGTAAGTTCTCACACATTCCTTTTCACAGAATCTCAGAAGTTCAACCATGACTATCTCCAAGAGTCTGATGAAGAAAGTAGGTGAAGGGACAGGTTTGTAAAAATTAAGAGAAACAGAAACAAGGACTGTCCATTTCTCAAGATTGTTAACAAGTTTGTTGTAAGTATTTATGGAAACGTCTTGGAACGCCCTTAGCTGGCAGGGAGCTTGTTCTCAGCATGAACTACTGGTGTCCTCAATAAATGCTCATTCACCCACTTAGACACATGAATGCCAGTGTCTCTCTACGGGAAAAAGTCACCAGTATTAAAAGCTGGGCACACAGACCTTATCCATCAGTTATATTACTTCAGAGATTTGGTATGTTTGAGGATGGATGGGTACACCAATGGGGGGAAAGTTATTAAAGACGTAAAGGTAGAAGTCAAGAAAGACAGCAGACTCTCCTGTATGCAATAGAGCGCCTAGTGAGGATTACAATTAATCCAGGACACAGCGGGAGCCCATGATAAATGTCCAAGGTAGAGAGATCTCTGCCTTTACTGAAGATCTCCCTTGTGGCATGCGTCTTGGGGCCTGGGAGTCAGCAAAAAATAAATCACAGTTAACATTAAATTATCTAAAATAAAGAATTTCTCTTCTCTTAATGTCCATCTAATTTCAAAAGGCCAGCCGTCTCTGTGGCTGTATTTTTTTATTCAAGATTCTTGTCAAATAAAGCTGTTCCTTCTTTCCATGGCATTCTTTTCTATATTTTCAAAACTGAGGTGAACTTGGTGACTCTTGCCAAACGTGCTCATTTGGTCTTACATTGAGGTGACCTAGAAGTCTGGTTGCTCCAGAGATTTACATGCTTGAGTGTTCCTAGACAGCCTGCCCACACCTGGAGCCAGCTTGAGAAAACACGTGTTAAACAGCTCTGTGAGGAGGCATTCTCGAAGCTCAGCAGGTGGTTCACTAATGGGACCGGGAAAGCTAAGTGCAGAGCACATCGGTCAGTTTGGCCCTCCATTCAGGGCTCCCTGGGGCTGCCGAGTTGTGTGGGCTAAGAAAGAAGCCCGCTATTAAAGGGGTACTAAATTGTTGCTAGGTTCTCCTTAACAATGTCAGAAATTGTCCTCCCTCAGAGGTCTTAATATATGTTACACTGAATATGTTTGCAACACCTGCCTTCATTACAGGAAAGGTAAGGCGCCATGGAGACTCAGCTTTCTCAGGCCTGACGTTTACATCTTAGAATAGCTGCCCTAGGAGGTGGGGGTAGGCAACGGGGCAAGCCAGTCCCTGTAGCTTGATGATGGAATTTGGGAGCCCTTCCCACTGGAACCCCACTCAGCCATTCCTTAGAGAATCTGATCAGAGTTGAATCCTCTGGAAAAATCGTGGCTTAGCACAGGTCAAGTGAGTGACAGCATTCCCAGGAATGAGTCTCAGTTTCAACCAGACCAGGCCCCCAGGCTCAGATGCAGAGAAGCTGGCCCTGAATAGGGCAGTGGGGCTTTGGAGGCCCAAAAGTGGAGCGGGAGGGGGGCAAAGGGAACATACGCCATAGATAAAGCAGGTTCCCGGTTTCAGGCAGCAAGATTATTTCCTGGTCCCTCTTACTGAAGTCTTGCACACTCACTCTCATTGCTGTTTTGGTCACTGTTTATTATAAAACAGAGTGGAGCCGAGTTTTCAGAACCCTCAAAGTTTCCTTTAGCAGGGCGACTGCAAGCAAGGAGCACCTAGGATTCCCTCCGTTGGCGCAGCAGTGAAGATAATCTCAAGGTCACAGAGGCCCAGGTCAGACAGTCCCAAGTCCAAACCTGACTTGGAGAGTAGCTGGAACAACAAAACTGGCAGCATTGTGAGTCATAGGAGAATTGATCTGGAAAGGCCAGACAGGAGACATTTAACTGAGATATGAAATAAAAAATGGAACTATTCTAACTGAGTCATATTGAAGAGAGAACAGTCCCATTGGAGAGGAGCCAGCTGTTTGCCTCTGTCCGGACCTGCAGCTGGGCAGGTGCTGCTCTGTCCTCCTTTCCTTGGCAGCCTTTGCTCCGGGCCCCCAGGCTGGGGCTGGCTCCCGGCAGGAGCTAAACTCCAGCCTTCTCTGTGGGGGTGTTGTATCCAGGGGTCTGTGCTGTCTTTGCATGTCTTGCTAGGAAGGCATGAGTCAGCCTTTTCTTCCATCTTGAAAAGGAATCATTATTTTCAGAATCTCTCACTCAACTGATCCTATCATCTTCCTCTCATACCCCATTGTCTTATCGGGACTGACAAGTCAGATGGTAGCGTCTGTTCAAATTAATGCAATTTTATTCTTTTTTTTTAAAGATTTATTTATTTATGAATACAAGCTGGGGTATAGACCAGAGGCGTGGGGCGGGGAGAGGATTCAACAGAGGCAGAATGGGGAGCAGAACAGGCAGAGTGATGGAAATACACTGCTGAGGGGAGCAGCAGGCGAGGCAGGAGAGGTCTGCTGCGCCATGTGGGAATCTCCCCGGCTGGGTGTCGAACTAGCGTCGCCACTGCCAACAGCCACGCAGTGCAGTTCCGAACCGCTGTGCCACCGGGGAGGCACAATTAATGCAGCTTTGTTCTTTTGAAGGAAGGAAAGTCCTGGTTTCCTTATGCCACACAACACTGTCAGCTCGAGAGCGGCTGATCTGTAACAGAGTCTGCAGTCTATAACCCCTAGAGCTGCGGCGCCTTCCCGAGTATGGGAAGAGGACACCTTTTAGAACGTGAAAATAGTGTTTTCCCTGCAAAGCAGAGGAGTTGCTGGCATGCAGCTTTGAAAAGCAGGCAGAGTACCCCCACAGGTAGCCAAAGGCAGCATGCCTTCCCCAAGCTCAGGGTTCCACTCCCGAGATGCAGCGCCCTGCACCTGTGGGTGTCTTACATGGCTAGTAGGAAGAAGATGCCAGAAGGACTGAGATACTGCTGCTATTTTCATAAGTCATCAATCTTCCTTTACCTTTGACAGCAGCATCTCGTGCCTTCTCCTGGCACCTGCAAATCCAGGGCTGGCTGATCACACCCTTCTGGTTCTTGACGTTTTTATAGTAACAGTAACGATACTTGCAGTGTTGCTGTTGTCAAATATCTTCATATATCAGTCCATGGGCTTCCAAAGTGTTGTTTTAGTTGCTTTTTTTTTTTTAATGTTAAGAATTTGTTTGAAATATCATCAAGTAATTGCTGGGTATATAGTCTTTAAAACATCTATAATGCTAACTTAGCAAAGGACACTTTTAAAGTTACTTTGCAATTATTTTGTCACAGGCTGCCGTTGTCCTGACGCCTTGTCTTAATCATCTAGTGATATTTCCTATAAGGTCACCACATGTTATTTTAGATTGGGAGAGATGACAAAAAGTTTCATACTGAGGAAGCATATTTTAACAATGTGTCAAAAATAATATCAAAAGCATTTTATTGCAAGTCCTCCCTGTCCTTAGAGATTCTATTTAAAGAAAATCCTATGTCCTGCTCCACCCACTGCAGCAAGGGTTGGGTGCAGGGCGAGGCCTAACTCGATTTAACGTGTCTATTGACTTTATTTGTGTGCTAGAAGATAAATAACCAGAAGTCATGTGAATAAGGACCCTGGCTGCTGTATCTTTTCACTAACATTTTATTTTATTTATTTATTTTTTAAAGCTTTATTTATTTATGCATACAAGAACTGGGGTGTAGGCCAGAGGTGTGTGGGGTGTGGGAAGATTCACCAGAGATAAAGTGGGGAGCAGAACAGGCAGATTGACTGAAATCCACTGCTGAGGGGAGTAGCTGGGAGACAGGAGAGGTCTGCTGCGCTCTGTGGGAATCTCCCTGGCCGGGGATCGAACTCATGCTGCAGTGGCTGTGCATAGCTTCATAGTGCTGAGACTTGACCCGCTGCACCACCAGGGAGGCCCTCACTAATATTTTAAAAGATAAGATCCATGAGCAAACCTCCTTCAAATACAAATGCATTTCCTGCATAGATTCAACGACAACAAAACAATTTGTAACAAATAAAATCACTAGGTTTTGGCAAATACTGTTGATGTTTGAATAATATCCTAGGAGTGTCCACCAGATTAAATAAATGCCATCCACATACAAGTATGGCATTCCCCAGCAGCAAGGCAGACACAAACTCGGTACATAGAAACTTGTTACGAAACTCAGTACTAACAGGAAAAGGGATACCTCCCTTTTGTATAGCTCCTTATAATTTTCAAAATGGATTTCATGTGTTTATCATTTGCATCTTATGATAGCAATCCCATCACCTGGCGGCTAGGAAACTAAGATTCACCTAAGAAATAAACACGTCACTAGGACAAGCCCCCCAGGACCTGTGCTTCCCCCTCTTTTCAACAGTCGATGCTGCATATTACACACATTGATTTATAGTTTAAAGTCATCATTGTAATTATGCCATTACAATTTGCTCTAAATATTTTGCACATAGAGAGTTCAGAATATGTGGATTATGAATCAGAAATAGAAGAGGAGGAACAGGGAAGGAGGAGAGAAGATTGATAACAGGACAGAAACACTTTATCCCTTTGGATATCAAGCGAAGCTTCCTCACTCCTGCCTCTCCCCGCATCTTACTCTGCATCTTCAGCTCAACGCCAAGTCCCTTAGAATCAACTGCCTCATCACTGTCGTCTGTTATTTTCCCTGGTTGGCACCGTGATGGCTTCCTAACCGGGCATCCTGCCCCGGCTTCTCCCTTTCCATTCACACACGTCTCCTCTGCCCATTACCTTTTCTCACTCACAATCAGGTCACTCGGTCCCCAGCTTTGTGTAGAAAGAAGCCCTGGAGGGAGTTGGCGTGGCTGTCTAACCTTTAAACAGGGCTCTACAGCTCAACACTATAAACGTTACAGTCTCAGTCTGACAAACCGAGAAGGGAACTACCGACATGGTGGAGGAGAGAGGGGGAGCTGGGTTACTAAGGAGTAAGCCGAGTCTTCCAGGCAGAAAAGGGAGAATAAATGTCAGGAGAGAACACTGCAGGCTGGGCCCCCGGTCTGAGCACACCGGAAGCAAGAACAAGCGCAAATGCTGGAACTGCCAGTTTCCTCTCACCAACCGCATTACAGTGGTTAGCGCGTTTAATCGATGCCAAATTTCAGTGAGCTTCCCATCATTACCCTCATTTTAGAAGAGAGAAAACAGACACTAAGAGGTTAAGTCAGTTGCCCAAGGTCACAGGCTGGCAGGTGTCAGCCCGGACTGGGGGACCCCTGCCACAGGCCCTCACCCCTCCCTCACCTTGCTGCGGGGCAGACAGCTGGTGGCAAAGGTTTGCATGTGGGGTGATAACAGAGCTCACCCTGGAAAGGGAGAATCAGGTTGCTTTTAGCAAGATGGCTCTAGTGGAGGTGCAGAGAACAGAAGAGAGGAGGGGTCCGAGGAGCAGGCCAAAGACAGGCCCTCTTTTTTATTTTAAAGATTTATTTATTCATGCAGACAAGCTGGGGTGCAGGCCAGAGGTGTGGAGTGGTGAGAGCGTTCACCAGAGACAGAGTGGGGAGCAGAACAAGCAGAGACTGAAGTACACTGCTGAGGGGAAGCAGCGGGGAGACAGGAGAGGTCTGCTGCGCCCTGTGGGAAGCTCCCTGGCCAGGGATCGAACTCGTGCTGCCTTGGCTCTGGATAGCTTCATAGGCTGAGACTTAACCTACTGCGCCACCAGGGAGACCCAAGACAGGTCCCCTTGCTTGGACTCAGGTTGGCAGAAATGAAGCAGGGGGCAAGTTCACTACACATTTAGAAATAAAACTATCACCACTGGGGTAGCAAATGGACGTAGTTAATAAGCAAAGGGGAAAGCCAAGAATGGCTTCCAGGTTCCGATAGTGTGGCCGTGTGGAGGAGACCGTCTTCGAGCGCCACGAAGAAGGACTCAGCAGCAGAAGTTGAGAAAGATAGAGGGTGAGGCGTGGGGTGGTGGGGACGTTGGTGAGGGCGAGGCGTCAGGGGGACGTTCGTGAGGGGGAGGCATGGAGGGACATTCGCCAGGAGGTCTTTAGTGTGGAGCGCGCGCTCTGTTGATTTATTAAGCAGGTCAGGAATTTGGAGCGTTTCCGTGGGGCTATTTCCCCGCTTGTTCTCTTGTCCTTTTCTGGGTAGAATCTGCATCCCCTCATGTGTCCCGGAACAGTGCGTCCTGCTGCAAAGAGCAACAACCAAATTCTGCAGAAGCAGACGTCCCTTGAGTGGGAAACGTTTCTGTCACTCATCTCCTCATCGGTTCCAGCAGAACACAACCCTCACCGCAGCAGATTTGGGTTTGAAGACCAAGCGCTTCATTTTAGCTGCCAGCAAGTATAGTTGAGCCTAGGTTTCCCTTTTCTGTGAACTAGAGATGTAACATATTCCTGGGAGTGTCTATTTGGGGATAAAATGAACAAAAATAAATAAAATCCATACTCCAGTTGGCGGCGTGTGGTGATGTCCCAGTGCGTGCCAGCCAGGGAGCAGGCGTCTATTACGTGAGTTTGGCCAGAGCAGTCCCTGGCCTCGCTTTCACTCTTGACCAGCCGCGGCGTGAATTAAAACACAATCCATGATGGTTCACGGGTGAATTAGTGGTGGGAAACCTATGGGGAATATACAGTAATGTAAAAGATACAAATAAAAAATAATAATAGATAAAAAAGTAAAACACAATCCACATCTGTGTATAGCGGTTCCTCTGCTGGGAAGTTCTCCTTTCTCACTCTGATATCACGAACCTTCTGAGAACTTCTCATGGAAGTCCTTCTCACTCTTCCCTGTCAGAACCACTTGCTTCCTGTGATCAAGAGCAATTATATGACACTTCTGTGATCAATAGAGGCTGATTCATCACTGAGGGTCTGCCTGGAAGAGTTTCTAACTGAAACTCAAGCTCCAGAAATGTAGACGCGATGCCTTATTCGTCTTTGACTCTCCAACCATGCTGAGGTGAGTGCTCTCAGTCAATGTGAAATTGCACGGGGTCAATTCCTTAGATGAAACCAGCTGCTCTAACTTACTGAGAAAACATTAAAAAAAAAAAACAGGAATATTTCAGTGGCTTGATTTAGCTCACTGATACAGGTTGTGAGTAAGTCTCTCTGCTGGCTGTGTGCACGGAAGCATTGTTTTACTTCTAATTCATGCATTTGCATCGAGAAAAATTAAGAATTGCTCTTGTTTATACCCTTCTCAGAAAAACAAATGCCTTTTGTTGGGCTCAACTGGCAATATGTTAATGTTTTTCAAATCTGCTTTTATCATTAAACCAACCTAAGGAAATGAAAGGTCAACGCCGGCTCTTGGATATAAACATACAATCTAGAATGTTAATTAGCAACTGTTGGGAGCTTGTGTCATACACCTATAGAAGACAAAAAAAAATGGGTATTACAGTTCATGCTCTTATTTATAGCTTGTGTGTGTGTAAAAGTACTAATTGTTGGAGCTCCCTGGTGGCACAAGGGGATAAGTCTCAGCCTATGAAGCTATCGGCAGCCACTGCAGCAGGAGTTCGATCTCTGGCCAGGGAGCTTCCCACATGGCGCAGCAGACCTCTCCTGTCTCCCCGCTGCTCACCTCAGCAGTGGATTTCGGTGGATCTGTCTGTTCTACTCCCCACTCTGTCTCTGATGAATCCTCTCATTCCCCCCACCACAGTTCTTGTATGCATAAATAAATAAAATATTTTTTAAAGTCCTAATTGTACTGCCAGTTATCTAAGATAGCACATGGAGTACCTATTTTATTATGTCAGTCATCCAATGTCCACATTCCATACTTTCGCTTCCTTTAATTTTAAAGAGCCCAACTGAGGCATTACGGTCTGCACACCAGTGCCTTTGCAGGACCAGCCCCTGCCCTAGCGTCTCTTCCTCACCCAACGCACTCACCACATGTTGTCAGTGGTAGGAGCACCTGCCCATGTGTTCACGCCCACACAGCGGGACACTGTTTGCAGGCTATCGAAAGAGTGTGCAGCAGAATTTATATTATCCCAGCTGTGGGAACTTGGGAATATTTCGTATCGCCTGAACTTCTTCTCGTCTGTGAAGTGGGGAAATCACACCCCCAACTTTATGAGGCTGTCAGGGAAAGATGAAAACCTCAAGTCCTTTGCAAGAGCCTGGCATGCACTAAACTCCGGTTCTCAAGAATAGGGATTCTCCTATTGTGGACTTAAGTCCATTTAAATTCACACATGTCATTCAACAACTTTGATTTTTTTTAAATTCAGCTTCAGTTTTTTTTTTTAATTCTTTCAATGTTAATATCAAGTGAATAAAATGGTAGAAATGTTTGTTTCAATTTATGCACGGTCTTCTCCCATGTGAGTGCATTGCATTTGATCCGTACATGTTCATTTTGATGGATAGACAGCATTTTTCATTTTTTAAATTACTTTAAAAGCATTGTTGCGATGAGAATCACCCTGTACATTTCCTTGGAGAAGTATGTGAGAGTTTCTCTTAGTTGTTTATGGAGAAAAATGACCAGGATATCTGGGATGCAGACTTTCAAGTAGGTAGAATCTTCTTGCTCCCCAAACAGGTCTAATTAAATTCCATCCAGTCAGCCCTGAATGAGGACTGTACCTTCTGTGTTCTCACTGAGGGATGCATCTTGATGGCCAAATCTGCTGCTACGCGCATATGAGATTTATAACATGACCCATGTCTGGGTGACGAGACATGTAGACGCTTCTAAGAAAACATCTGGCTTGGTCCCTGTAAAAGATCCTGAAGGCATTGTGGAGAAATATTGTCTGAATGGGTCCTTTTGGAAGTCACCACCCCAGAATGTGAGTTGCATTCATAATATGCCAATTTTACAGATAAGCAATTCTGCTTGGTTTCTAGAACACAAGGAAGCTAGGGTAGGAATCCTCAATGAACGAAAAACAACTAACAATTGGCCATTCTTACATTTCTGTACATGCCCTGGACCCTATTCCCTTACTCACATTTAGTCAAAAAAAAAAAAAAAGGAAAAGAGGAAAGAAACTTTGTGAAGATGAAATGAAGCTTTGTAAGGTGAAAGTGTTTTGAAAACCAAAATTGGGCATATGTAGGGTAGCTCATTGAGGTTTTGTGAATTCTCTGAATGATTAAGTCATTCAATTTAATCTTGATATATCAGTCTTCTTGAAAGAACATATTCTTTCAACTAAATGGATATGATTTTGCAGTCACATGATATTCCAGCAAAAGTTGGTGGCGTGAGCTGCTTTTAGCTTCCATTCTGTCACTGATCAAGCTTTCAGTGCAAATGGCTTCTAGAGGAAGAGCTCATTTTTCTATGAAAACACAAAGAGGCATTGGAGGGGGGGATGGGATAAGAAAAGAAGGTGCATGAACAACCTTCCCTGCTCTTTCTATTTAAGTCCTCTCATTTTAACCCAAGATCCTTTTTTTCAAGTGGCCACAAACTCTTTCCAACACGTTTAAATGTATCATTTCCTGAAGGTCTTTGGCTTGTTTGGGAATGTGTGGCTTATGGGCCTGACCAATCTTGATGTTGTTCATCCCTTGCCAGCAGACCACCCAATCAGTCGTTAACAGGCCTTGCCAGGGCATAAATATGGCCTCTAATTGCTCTCATCTGGGAATTCAGTTCCCTCAGACAGATGGAACAGTCACCAGGTCAACTCGCCATCTGTCCCATGGCCCAAAAGAGCCATTAAATGAGTTGGATCAGATCACAGACTGGGTCGAAGGCTTTCAACATGCAACCTCATGGCCCTTGACGATTATGTCTCAATCCCCACTCACGATGGGGAAAGATGTAATTAGCACGTAGCTCTGATCATGGAATGGGTCATTCTCAAGTGGACTTCAAGGTTTTAGAGTCTACTTACACCCTTAAAAATAAGAAAAATAAAGGGGATTATTTATTTCTAAAATGGCTAAATTTTTACAAGACTGTCAACCAAGCATCTTTGGCTTAAAAACCATCTTCACTGAGATATTTCTTCTGTCCTCTATAGAAAGTCCCCAGTGTCCTCGGACACAAGCTCCGTATGGTTGACCCAGAAGCAAGGACAAGTACAGAAAGTGAGGGGGCTGAGGTCAGCCCTACCTGAATCAGCTGGGGGGTCACTCAGGATATTCAAAGACTCCCTTTCTTATTATCCAAATTAGGGGTAATTGGCACACCAATTCTCTGCATTGATTTACTTTTACTTAATTTGGTAACTATAAAGATGATCGAGCACCTTCTAAATAGGCTGCAAACATAATATTTGAAAGGATATAAGAAATGGTGAAAGGCAATACACAAAATTGGTTGTTCTCATATGAAATGTGCAAAACCATATATGTCCTCTACACATTTATAAATATGCAAAGTAAATAATAAATATGAACTATGATTATTGATATTTAGAGTGAAAAGAACATTATTTCAATGCCCCCACCAAAGCCCCCCCCCCAAAAAAAATTCCACATTCGAGGAAAGAAAAAGGGAAAGTGAAACCCACTGGTCTGATTTGTTTGTTATTGCCGACTCAATTAAACTGATTACATTACAACCCTGATGATTTAACATGATGGAATAAAATGCATTATTTCATCCATCATTTCTTTCCCTGTAAATAACATTTTAAAACATATAGACACAACGTTCATCACACTCTGTAGTGAAGGCAATTTTTATTCAGATATGCCTGAGCACACCACAAAGAATGTATCTTCTGCTCAGTGGCATGGATCAGACACAGCCCTAGCCCTAGTCTATAACCTTGAAGGTTCAAAAGCCATCACTCAGGCACCATAGGGATCATCTTCCAGCTGTTGCTTGAATTATTGCAAAGACTCTGCTCGTCTCCCATCCTTTATCTCCACTCGCTTTTACCCAGCTGTGCGCTTCTGAAAACACAGATCAAAGCTCCAGGTGAATTTCTATGACTCAACTCTCCCACTGAATACTATTAAACATAGTAGATAAAACATTTGTTAATCATCACAGAGACTAAAGATCATGTAATAACTGCTAGGTCAAACTCAGGATAATTGCTGGGACCCAGAGAGGTAATCAACCAGATATTGGATCATCAGAAAACCTAAATGGGGTTTACGGATATGACACCCTTGAACTGAAGGTCATAGGTTTTACTGAGCATAGGGAGGGACAGTTCAACAGAAAGATTTCATAACTTATTAGCATAATATTAGCATATTAACCTGAGTGTGTCATGTACAGATGCTCAGGTTGTGTACTGCACAACTCAGAAGTAGTACAGGTGCATTTTGATACACTGCAGTGTAAAGTGTGTCCCCTGAAATTGTGCAGTGTACAAATGCAAACACTAGAGGAAAGAACTTTCCTGGGCTTTCTAAAGGTTTCCCCCTTCGGACAGACGCAAACCTGAAGTGGGCAATCCTGCCCTAAGTCTAGGACACTGAGAGTGAGGATGCTGAGTAAAGGGATGAGAGATAAAAGGAACCAAACAATAATGGTGCCTGAGAAGCTGGTCCCTGAGCTGCCTTCATGTGTGTTGTGTGTATTTCTTTTGTTTTCTTTTAAGATTTATTTATTTATGCAGTCAAGCTGGGGGACAGCTCAGAGGCATGGGGCAGCGAGAGTGTTCACCAGAGACAGAGTAGGGAGCAGAACAGGCAGATGGACAGAAACACACTGCTGAGGGGAGCAACCGGAGAGGCGGGAGAAGTCTGCTGTGCCCTGTGGGATTCTCCCTGGCCAGGCCTGGAACTCGCCTCCCCGCTGCCGACAGTTCCGCAGCGCAGTGCTTAACCACTGTGCCACCGGGGAGGCCCTTGTGTGTATTTCTTGGGCAGCACGTGGTGAGTCCAGAAACATCAAATCCTGACCTGGAGTTTGTGGGTGACTTCAAATGATTCTGTCTCCAGGCACCCAAGAGAAGCAAGCGCCGCATATCTGGAGGAGGGCAGATTTATCTCAAAAACATTTTTCAAGAGCAAGGGCTGACTCTCAGGACTGGTAGCAGACGCCTGAAGAAGAAAGCAACGCGCAAGGAAGGTACAGCAGGACAGACAGGAGAGGCGGACTCAGACGCTGGAACTCGGGCACATGGAGACGCGGCATCCATGTCCTCGTGCTCTCCCCATCTGGACCCGAGCTTCTTGCCGTTTTACAATGGCTGCCAGAAACTGTGGCATCTATTTCCCTATGCTTTGAATCTGAGCTGACCTTGTTGCTTCGTTTTGGCTGATCAGTGCGCTGGAAATGATGTGCCAATTTCAAAACTAAACCCCAATACTCTGAATATCTGCTGTCTGCCTTGCCTTCTATGATCGTCATGAGAATAGACATTAGCGAGGCCGCTGGAAAATGAGTCACAGGGAGAAAACACCGCTGACTCACTGCTGTGGAGACCATCTCAGATCATCCCAAACTAACCAACCCCTCTGCTCCCAAAATGGCAACAAGCCCACAGCACATCAGAAGAAAACCGACCTAATCCCAGCCTAAAACACCAACAGGCAGACACGAGAGCTAAATAAACACAACTGCAGCTATACGTGTCTTGTTCTTTGACTCACATTTATCCCGCCCCCCAAAATAGGCACAATTCTTTAAGCATCTCTGCTGCTCCAAGGGCTTTCGCTGTAAAGGGAGCTCTAATGGGGGGGGGGTGGAGGGTAAAAATAGAGCGCAATGTTGCACTTTCCCAGCAGAGGGCGCTGGAGGGACGTTTCAGCAGGCCATTCCTTCTTGCTGGTTCTGGTGGCTCTGTGGCTGGCCCGCTGTGGGGTTTTGAGGACCTGCCCAAAATCACAATCTTTCAGCAAACTCACAGCCCTGGCCCCTCCCGTGCCCATTTCATGCAGCCCTCCCCATGGCAACACTAGGTCGTCGAAGCCTGCTGCACTTAACAGACCCCCTTCTGGCTTAAGAATTCCTTCCCTTTTCTGAGATGTTAAAAATGTTCCTTAGTGTTTCTAGTATGTGAGTATATATCTCAATGTGCATGATCTGCATAGAGTTTGTTTTGGGTGTGTGGCATGAGCTATTTATGCTATTATTCCATAGAGCAAAGAAAATTTATCCAAACACTACAAATGAAGTAAATGATACTGCCTCCCTTTTCACACAGGTGCTTCTAGCAAATTCCAGAACCATCAGTGCTGCGGGTGGTTTCAGTGGCTGGGTATCTCCAAGCATCTCAGTCACGTAGCGATACCACATTGCCCTGAGCTATACAGCTCGAAGCATCTTGGTGTTTGTTGGTGCAAAACCACTTTTCCTGTGCTCTTTCCTCCCCTAGTGATATCTTTGCTAATTTGAGTTTTGATTTTTAATATAAATTTTAAGTGAACTTGATCCATTAGCGGTCAAAGCATGCTGAGATTTTTTTCCTGGAATTGTTTCCAATGTTTCCGGGGAGGGAGAATGGCATCTTTGTAAAATTGAATCTTTCGATGACGTTCTGGGCCACTTTATTCGGGGTCAAGCTCCCAGCGGGGTGTGTTGGCTTTGGCTCGGGGCCCGCGGCCATCTCGGGCACAGGGCAGGAGATTGTGTGGTGTTGAAGTCCACTGCTGCTGAGTGGGCTGCAGTGCCTCACAAATGTGCTGTAGGAAAAGCGAAACAACTGTTTCTGAAAGTCCTTTGCCATTATCTCCTCCTCCCGCCCCCATATTCCGGAGTTTTTATTTCACCAGTCTCTATAATGTGAGTTCTGCCAACCAAATCAACGAATACTACTATTGTGATTTGCAAAACTCGTATTCTAGTACAAGCACAGTGTCGCAGGCTTCAGATGTGTTGGCCCATTGGATTCCCATCAGTCCATGAAATGGGCCAAGGTGAGCCACGTGCAGTGAAAAGACCTCCCTGCTGTCCAAATGCCCAATGCTTCTGTTAGGGAATAGCATCTCCCAAGGGTCCTGGCTACGTTCCTGTCCGGGCATCTCAACAGTGTCCCCATCCCCCACCTCGCCCCCTCCAGAGCTGCCCACAACCTGGCAAGTAAGGGGGAACACCTGTCCCAGCTGGAGCGGCAGTGCCTGCCCCAGTGCAGTCGCAGGTAACCAGCGTCCTTTCTCGGGGTCCACGCCGCTGCTGCACCAATTAGTAATGTCTTAAATAACTTCCTACCAGTGGGTCGTTTCTCCCTTTTACAAATGACAAAATTCAAGCCTAGAAAGATAAACGGCCCGCCCATAGTCGGGAACTTTGAGGTTCAGACATAGAATTCATGCCAGTTCCTTTGCACGAGATTCCGCACATTAGGCAAAGCTCGCATCCTTTGGGCAGGCAGAGGCAGCCGCTCCGCGGCCCCTGCCCTTTGGACACCTGTCCCCGCCTCCCTCCCCCGAGTCGCAGACAACGCGGGGAAGAATCTAAGACGATGGTCCTGAACATTTATTTCTTAGACTGCTTATTTTTCAATGTGCTTGGAAACAGGCAGAAACGCAACCCACAGTCAAATTATTTATACATTTCAGCAGCTTTCAGATCTGTTTACTGAGGTCCTTGGATTCCATAAATCATCTTGTCCGAACAGGAGAAACAGGATTCATCAGCGATGTGTCAAAATTCCTTTTTGCTGCCATCATTTGTCCCCTGAACTGAATCAATCACGTCTGAAGCCAAAGCGGGCTGGCAGAGAGGAGGAAACTGATGTGTCCCCCACATTTGCAGGAGCAGGGTCCAGGCGCCCCAAGAGTCTAAACCGAAAGGACTGAAACAAACACCGCATTTCAAAGTGGGGACAGTTATTTCCAGCTGGATCTTACTTCCTTCAATGAATGCTGAGTAAACTTTTCTAGTAATCCAGTTTGAACAAGATTGGGCCAAGAGGACAATTTATATTGGCCACATTAATACAAACTTATACAGAACAATTATTCCTCAGAAAATATATGTGCAGTAGAGAAATATGTAGTCGTTTTAAATTATGATTGTGGAAACCAAGTAATAGCCTGTAAAATTATTATAATGGTAAGTATGAAAACCTGAATACAAAATCGATGTACATTCTTAGGTTTGGGAGTCTGATTTTTTTCTTCTTTCTTGTTTATTTAATGTGCTTCTGACACAGTCAGAGCCAAATTATTTCTAAGTCCTACCAATTTTCAAACCTATCTGTGTCCTAAATTCCTTTCCTTCTATAGATCACTTGTATCAGTTTAGATAGAGGATTCTAGGTGATGATTGGAAGTTCCAGTTAGTAATGGTTCCAATTACATGGTGAGGTCAGTGGCCTACTGTGAAAAAATTAAGACTGTATGTAGAGAAAAATGGAGATTACCTCATAGCAGTGATGTTTTATGTTCAAATGTGTCCCTAAGTCAAATGTGTCCCTAAGTCTTTGCCCTTATTAAAATTTACTTTTGGAAGCCAGGCTTAGATTCTATGAATTAAAATTATGAACTTCCCAAGAATTGTTTTGTTTGTTTATGTTCATCATTCTTTTAAATGACAGAGTAAGAAAAACGTTTTGTGTGGATCAATAAGAGAGATGACAGGGGATGGATGAGGGACTTAACTTGGTTTGACATTTCAGGTTTTACAGAATGTGGGTGTGTGCGTGATTCATTCTAAAACTGGATCAGGTCGGAGGCAGAGAAAACCATAGTGGAAATTGGTAGCAAAGATCAAACTGCAGTGGAAATTGGTAGCAAAGATTTATTCCAAAGAAACTGGAATAAAAAACAACTAAATAAATCACGCACTCAGTATGGAAGCTTAATGGAAGGCACTATGGCCAGTGAAGACTCAGTGAGGGTAGAAGAGAAGGTAACATCGAGTTGAAGGGTGATCACATGACCTGAAGGTCACGATAACCAAATAAATGTAAATGGCAAACCATACCCTTCTTATCATTATCAAATTTGTGTTATTACGCTGTCAATCAGGAGATGGTGTTTGTGGCCTTACCAGTCAACACTGCTGCTATAGAAAGCAACTAACACATGAAATTATGAGAGGTAGTTTATACACTTTGAAGCAATACTACTCTCACTGATAAAGCCCTCCACAGACTGGATTATGTCCTTAAGTAATGTATCGTGAGTGAGAATTACAGCATTGCAGGCAAGAAAGGAGAGTAATTCTGATCAACAGGGACCTTGGAATGGTGAAAAGTTGTTTAGTTCTGCATAATGAATGCTAGAGCTGACAGAGTGTGTGGGAGACTGAATATATGACATAAAAACAAGAGTTAAAAAATAAGAGTATGATGTTTGGCTTTAAAAACTGGAAGAATGGAATTTCCTTTGACTGATATGGAAGGAAAGTAGAGGAGCTGGTATGGAAGAAAACAAAAATATTATCATTTCAAGCATGTTAGTTTTAGATGTCAACACACCTATAGATTTTTCCTGTCCGCATTCATCCATGTATCTTTCCCTCCTGTCATATCAAAGGGATGATCTCAGGCTAATATCTCCAGTTCTATTCTGGGTTTCATCATTGAGTACTTCCAAGAATCATTAATTCTCTGATGTATGATATATATTCAGATTCTCCCTAGTTTGGTGATTTATCTCTCTGTTCTTTTTCAGATTCTTTGAAAAATCTTTCTTCTCTCTGCTTCGTAAATCAGTGTCCCTCGGGGTCTGCCTGAAGCCTTCTTCCCTCACTCTCTCAATATTATGGGGATGACCAAGAGGTCTCACCTGCATCCACACCCAAGTCATATCTCCAGCTCAAGTCTGTCTCCTTATTCCAGTGACCCCTGAATATCTCCTCTGACCTTCTTGCGGGAGTCCTGGCACCACCCAAACTAAAAGTCTCAGCCCATCAATGTTCTGCCTTCTCCTGTCCATCCACTTTAATAAAGGGCCCCACTCTTTAATCCACTGGCTCAAGTCAAAATGTGTTCTGACTCCTCTCTGACCTAAGTTCTCCCTGCTTCTCCCCCACACTTACATCCTGGACCAATTGGACGTCATTATACGAGCAGGAAAATAAAAAATGGAAACAGATAATAGTATGTTGATTCTTCTCAGGTGGAAGCTCCATCCCCACCACAAAGGAAGAACCAGATTCATTTTTTCAACCATTAACGTCATCAAAGAGGAGCCTGTGTCTCTTCTTCTTGGTGATTGGTCAGTGTGTCTTCGGAACACACATTAGATAGACTTGATGTTGGACCCCATGAATCACTCTATGCAATGACCCTTCACAAACTTCAAATCACAGCTGGAGTCACAGAGTGTGTATGAATAGATGAGTAGTTTCAACGAGAAAAGGCAAGTAAGAGAATGTGAGTACTCACTACATTTGTCCTTATATTACATCTCGTACTAGTCACATAAAATGAGAACTAGCTTTCCTTCTTATACAGGAGGGAACTGAGACCTGGGAATGTTAAGTCATTATCCCAAAATCACAGTGATAGAGTTATGTTAAAATACCATTTCTCTGAAATATCTTAATTTTGCTAGAGCGAAATGCTTTACATAGAATTTTGTTCACGACTCAACACATTAGATCTCAAATTGATAAAAACTGATCAAGTCAGTGTTTTGGTATCATGTAAATTGTTTAAGTACAAAATGATTCCAGGGAGCTGGAAGCTCCTACTGTACTCTGTGCTTCACATGAAGAATTTTATCAGTTCATTCATGGTGATAATTTTATTATTGCCATCACATTTTACAAAATACATAATAGACTCAGGGATTACATTCCCTGAGCCCATTTTATGCCGGATGTCATAATGCTCAAATAATTTAAGTAAATAGATAATTCCATGGCTTAGAAATCAAAAAATATATGACTTATGAAGGGAAAGAAGTGAATACTGTAAGGACCAGGTTTATAGATAGGCTTGAGAAATGGACCTCCTAGCACTAATTCTTTCACATTCCTGTGTGTTGTTGTGAAAAGACTTCAGTCTTTTAGCCCAAAACAAGGATTCCTACATTTAACAACTGAAAGAGGCCAATTTCTTCCCTAACCCTATTTTGAAATTCCTTGGCAAGTTCTCATTGTCCACCTGCCCTTGTCACGCAGTGGTGACAATAACCAGCTATGCCTGCAGAAGGGCGCCCCTATTCTACATTCATGATGGAAGTGGGAAGTAGGGAGAAGAGCAGCAAACCAAAAGTGCTACCTCAAAAGACTAAGAATTCACAAATGGCACATACCTTGCAGGCGGTGGGGCTGAGTTTTCAGGATTTTGTGCTTTCAAAAATTTCATTCCTTCAAACCTCAGCCTGCCACCTTTCCACAGCTTCCTGTTGGGCAAAATTATGAGAAGGATAAGGTCCTGATTTGTCACATATTTTAAGGAAATTTCTTTTCTGTCCTCGCCATTTTAAAAGAATACTTGGTAAAATCTTACTGGGTTTTTTAATACACAATCACAAAGCAGAACAAAGAAATCTTTGATCAGTGTTGGTTTAGAAATAGATATGGTCATCATACACAAATTACAAGCATTTCCAACAAAAGGACAGATCATATCACCCAATGAAATCATCTATTCCTTCACCCACAGAAATCTTCAAAGGATCCTACTCCTTTGTTTGCATAAATGGTAGACTTACATGTCTTTAGGAAAAAATAAATGTAGACCAAGAAAAGACAAAAAACATGTTTTTTTGTTTGTTTGGTTTTTTCTATTGATTTTAAGAGTTTGTTTGCTTTTTCCCTACAAAAAAACATTACAGAAATAATTGCTTCGTGAAAAATTCAAAAGGCTATTATGGGTATCTCTGACTAAAGGAATGTTTAGATACTAGATTTTCTAAACACAGTGTCTGTTCAGTCCAATACAGTCTGTGAAGAAGATTCCTAACAGTTGATTTTTTAACACATTTAAGAGTTGAACTGTTCACTCTGTCATCCAAGAATGCGGACTTAAAAAATATATAATGGTGGTTAAAGAAAATACATTCACATGGACGCTAATACTAGCCTCACATGAATTCCTTGGCAGAAGACATAGTTCATGCATCCTTTCTAGGTTAATAAATTTAGGCTCTGCCTTTTGACACGATGAGCCAATAGTGGGATTGAAAACAAACAAACGAACAAAATGAGATCATGATGTTTGGCTTTAAAAAATGGAAGAATGGAAGGCTGCATGGCGATTCCTCAGACTGCTAAACATGGAGCTTCCATACGACCCAGCAATCCCACTTTTGGGAATTTACCCAAAGGACACAAAAACACTAATCCGAAAGGATACATGCACCCGTATGTTCATTGCAGCACTGTTCACAATAGCAAAGGTATGGAAGCAACCCAGATGTCCAAAAATAGATGAGTGGATCCAGAAGATGTGGTACATATACACAATGGAGTACTATTCAGCATGGAAAGAAGATAAACACATGCAATTTGCAGCGACATGGATGGAATTAGAGGGGATCATACTCAGTGAAATAAGCCAGAAAGAAAGAGAAAAATATCGAAAGGTTTCACTTATAACAGGACTATAGGGAGGCCGGGTGGGAGAGAGACAATCAGT
>PVIJ01005380.1:0-104427 GCA_004024925.1 Scalopus aquaticus
AAAGAAAAATATCGAATGGTTTCACTTATAACAGGACTATAGGGAGGCCAGGTGGGAGAGAGACACTCAGCGGTGGGGGAGGGGGGAGGGGAGGATAAGGGCACAAAATGGAAGAGAGGAGAATACGGGGGACCATGGAGATGGATCACGGGTGAATTGGTGGTGGGCTGCCCAAGGGGAATACAAAATGTAAAAGACAAATAACAATAAAAAAAATGGAAGGAAAAAAAAAACACCCAAATTACTAATAGACTTTTATCCCACTGAACAATGTTCCATACATTTTTCTCCCTCTCAGCTTTCACTCAACTATGTTGAGCTTAGCAGCTGCATAAAAAAATGCCATTACATAATAAACTCCCTAAAGGCTGAGAATCAAATGTTCTATTTCTCTTGTAGTCCTGGTGAATAAATAAAACAATAACTCCTTATAAATACCCACCACAATGATTTCAGAATTTACATGAAAGACTTTCATTATTACGGTTTGAGCTTCACTTCAAACCAACATGAGATCATTAGTGCCTTGACTTATACATTGAATTGGTACATCCAGAGTATCGCTTACAGTCACCCTCTCACAATGGAGGTTATTACACTGAACAAAAAGTTTTGTGTTCATTACAGCCAACTTCCTTCACAGGATGATGTTACACTGAATGAAACTCTTTTATACAACTGGATCCATTATCATAGAAGAAATACACACAAATGTAACACAGTACCCTATAAATGTGTACTTTTGCCTAATTCAATTATTTGCCTAATCAAGAACTGGAACAGAGGTTTGGTAGTCAGAAAGATCTGGGTTCTCTTCCAACGTCCACCATTTTCTAGGTGAGTGGCCATAGGCAAAATGCTTCTCTCTGAGACTCAGTTCCCTCCTTTGAAAATGAGGACAATCAAGTAATGTAGTTGTTTCTAAGGATCAACTTAATTGTATATAAAGGAACCCATTATAATGTCTCACATACTCAGATTGTGAGGATGGGGCAGAGATTATAATTACCTACTTTTCTATTTTCAACAGAGTATCTGAAGCACGGGAGGTATTCAACAAATCACTATTCAATTATGAATGATTCAGGGAATGAAGAAATGCCAAGACAATTAAGACTAACTTAACAGCAGGCTTATATTTTTTAGAAGAAACCTATTCATTGTATGTGGCTAAGTTCTTGCCATTTTCAAATGCCTAAATGCACAAATAGAAAAAAATATGCATTTTCCTAATCAAGGGCTTACAGGCACAAAGATGCTGATAATCCGCAGGATCAGTTGTGAGCTCCATGTAATTCCACCAAAGTTTAGAAAGAATGGCATTTTATCAAAAAGACTGCCATTGAGATTAGAAGGAGCAATCCCACTCAAAAGATTCTAAGTGATGCAGAAACCTAGTCTGACACATTAAGTCCCAGTCAACAGATGCATTTAGGGTGGGAGGTAGCTGACACCCACCGTTTTTGAAGTGCTTCACAGGTTCAAACAGTAAGTCCAAGAATATCTGTATCTCCTCGGGCTGGGTTCCTGCCAGGAACCTCAGAACAATGGACATGCGGGTGCCTGAAGCTGACTTCCCTTGGGTTTTACTCCCAGTCTTGTTCTTCATTCGTCCATACAAAATTCTAAATAGTCAAAAGAACATTATTTGTTTGCACATTAATCCTCAAACAAATCTTTTTTTTGTTTCCCTAAAAGGCTAGAATAGCAACTCAACATACATAAATTGATATATTGTAGAACACGGAAGAATGAAAATAGAAAGATTTAACATAGAAGTCTAGAAAAATAATAACCAAGAAAACAAGGTTAAAGGAAGCAGGAAGAAGGAAATAATAAAGATTAAAGCCAGAAGGAGGTTCTTTGTAGGAGAAAACAAAAGCAATAAAACAGGCAGGCCAAAGGTAAGTCTACTCAAGAAGAAATGAACACAAGAATATATAGACTAAATAGAAATAACTGTAAGTAAGACAAGGAAATTGTAAAGATCTCAGTTAAGGGGATCATTTTCTGGAAAACATACACACATAAATAAGCAAAAGGAAGTTAAGAAGAAAACCCACATAGTCCAGTAAATCATAGGACCATATACAGCCCATTTAGTTTTATAGGTTAATTTTTAAAGCTCTCAAGAAAAAATGATTTCCATGCTATAAAGTTCCTTAGTGCAGAGAAGGGAGGGAGAAACAGTTCTATTAATGAAGGTGGTATAACTGTAATATCGAAAGGTATAAAAATAAAACTATATACCAATCTTGTTTATAAACATGAAACACAGCATTTCTAAAGTCAGAATCTAGGACTGCACTGAAACAGTAATAAAGTCAAATAAGGATCATCCTAGGAATGTTGAGTCCTTAGCAAAATCTATTACATGATTTAGATCAATGACACACAGAAAAAAGTTAATGTGATCATTTTCTTGCATCCGCCTAATAAAATTCAACAACCCTTCCTGACAATATACTAAACAACCTAGTTAAAAAGGCTATTTTAAAAAATATGATAAAACTTTGACTTAACATTCCGAATTCAAAGACCATTGTTTTCAAATGTTCTTAAATTAGGACCCCTTTATCCTCTTAATTATTGAGGTTTCCAAAGAGCTTTTCTGTGAGTTTTATTTATTGATATTGAATAATTAGACTTCCTCAGAGGCCCAATTTGCAAATAAATCAGTAGAAAACACAAAATGAAAGATTCCATTAAAACTGCGGAAAAAAATCATAATACTATTATTTATCACTTCTGTGATCAACTCTTAAAAAATCTGTTTTTACTCATGCCATTTGCAGCAACGTGGATGGAGCTAGAAAGGATTGTGTTAAGTGAAACAACCCAGAAGGAGAAAGATAATATATGGAATGGTTTCACTTATATGTGGAATAGAGAGAAACCAAACAAAAGGTCAGACAAAGACAAACTTTAAAACCTTGAAAGCTGACTGTACTGACCGTAGACATGCAGTATCCAGGATCGGGGTGGAGTGTGTGGGGAGGGTGGGGGTGGTGGTGGTGTGGGTAAGTGGGGAAGAAGGAGAGTTGAGAAGGGGGAGGAGGAGAGCACAATGAGGACTCCTGGTGTTCTGGTGGGAGGAGAGCTATGGTGACCACACCGGAGGGGAGAAATCCTCTACTATCAAAATATTAACAAGCATGTATAACAATGGTACTTCGTTTAAAAAAAATTAGTTTTTAAAAGGTATAGAGACCTCATCAGAATAGGAAATAGATCTGCTCGGTGGGCTGTTTTCACTACTGTGTTTTCTTCTGAAATGCCAAAATGCACTATCTCTTCTTTAAAACTTCTGTCTTCAAGCAATCGTAGTAAGTTTTCCCTTTAAATAGAACACAATCATCACTTAATTATCAACAGTTTTAAAAAAAGATAATACATTAGAGCAAAATGTGTAATGTAACAGGTAGTAAAAAATAGCTCATGTAGTGGCAGAAAACTATAAAGGAAAATTTTTACAAAACTATCTTCCAAAATGACAGGTTTTCAAATTCTAAAAGGTAAAATGGGATTAAAAACAGTTAGAACTAGTCAATAATTCAGCTGTTTAAAGAATGAATTAAAAACTTTTCTACAGCTTTTACAGTGATCATGATTCTCTATGCAATTACCAAGATTTTATGACATGTAAGCAAGGAGAAACAATATAACTTCTCAACACATACTTTTCAATTAATTTTCTCTTTCCTGCCCTATTACTATGTAGTAGCACACTTAACAAATATACTTCTAGTTTTCATTTTTTACCTCAAAACAGCATTACAATTACTTTACAAAGAGAAAAGTGCCCCAGGCCTTCACAAAATTATTTGAGAAGAGGTTCACAAATAGAAAAAATAAAAATCAGCTAAAGAGATAGCATATCTTTAGTGTCAAATAACTTACTTGTAAGGGAGGAGATGTGGATGTTTATATGTCATTATACAATCCAGGGTTATTTTTTGTACTGTTTGATCTTGATGTAGCAACAACTGAGATAGAGATTTTACAGAATAAATTAATAAGGTCACACACATGCGATGGGACAGTAATTTGCTAAAATAGATTTCTAGAATCTAAATTTTCAGATGCGTATTAAAGTTGACTTCCCCTGGTGGTAAAGGAGGAGGAACAGAGTATGTGCAAAGACAAAAACAGAAACAAAACTCTGACACCTGTACTGTTGGGGTTATGTCTTTTGTCCAAAACCACCATCTGCATAAACCTGGATTTACACCAGGGGGGTTGGTCCTGTGCTGAGAGGCTCCTATGCCCCATGAGGGTAATGGCAGGCATCAGGTACCAGGGAGGGACCCAGTTCCGAAACTTCTCTGATCATCCAGTGCATAATTTTGTGCCCATGGACAACTGTGACTGGTGAGTTCTGGCTTTATAAACAAGCTACAACCAATTATGGGTAGCAGACAGACAAATTTTCATCTAAAAAAAAAATCTAAGTGGAAAAGAAAACTTCATCTTCTCAGGTTGCTTAGAAGGCTAGCCAATGTTTACTCTACTTCTGGCATTAAATTTTTCTTCTATTTTCTGGAATTCAAGATCAGAAATTGTGATTGCTAGTCCCCTACCTGCTTTCACTGAGGAACATTCTGAAATCCTAGTGATCCACAAGGCTGACTTGCCTAGAAGTGACAAGTAGCCAGTTGTTCTTGACACGATCCTTATTCCCTTCTAAAAGCTAATTCCCATAACACAAATACTTCTTTGCTATACTCATTGTTAATATAGCCAATCAATGTTTAGTCATTGAAATTTATGTCTGAAAATATCGCTCAAGATACAGAAAATTTTGTATTAAAAAAAAATTACTTAAAATGCAGGCATATGACCAATTCCAAAATTACTGAAAACTAAAAGTTATTTTGGCAAAGGACATGCTAGAGAATAAAGTTCACAAGAAACTGTAGTGGAAAGAATTTATTTTACTTACCTGAAGATAAAGCTCATATAATTTGGACTCTAGATATAAGGCCCGTGGATTTGAAAACTTAGAGAAAACTTGCAAATGAGCAATTAATTGCCTAAAAAATGAAAACAAAACAAAACAGTGAGGTTACTACAGAATTAAAGAGCAGAGATTATTTCGGAGGCAACAGTTCCCACCCACTTTAATGTCACTGACAAGTCCTCCAAACACTCTGGCTCCAGTCCCACTGTTAATTACACAAACAAGCTTTACTTATTTGTTATTTGCATTTAGGAAATTATTCTCCAGAAATTCCAAATCTCAGGCAGGCTTATTCCTGAAATCCAGGATCCCCACATCCCAGAAAATCATCCCAAGTAGAACAAAAGGCATCTAAACAGTAATACACCTCCAAGCTGAATACAGATAACTCCTTATCTGGTTTCCATGCAGTAGTCAGGAAAGTGGTTAAATAGATTCTGTCTCACTTTGATATAACATAAACACTGATGTCAGGAACAGAGGCCCAAGTTTAGGGAACCATGGCTCATGCTTACAAAGAAGAAAGAGCAATGGCGGCAGCTGAAATTTGAGGATATGCCTCCCAGCCCATCGTCTTCTCCTGCATTTGTTCACTCACCTTCCTAGTCTATAGACTCTCTGAGGCTTTAAAAATAACTTGAGAAAACCGCTTTCTCTCTGGTTATAATTTGTTAGAATAAAAAAAAAATGGAATGAATGCATTGCTAAGGTTTGAAGAGGTTTTATTTCTATGAGCAGGGAGAAGTGTCTAGAGGCAGAAGCCAGGGAGCGTGTGTGATCATGCCTGACTCTGAGGACAGCTGATTAACGCTTCAGTCTCAGTTTCCTTATGCTGACAGGACTGGGTTTTTTGTGAGGATTAAATGAAAGAGAACAAGTCGTGGGCTTCTGCATTCAAGAGTTTAGCCAATAATTAATTGCCCTGTTCCTGGACAAAGAAAGATAACTGTGAAAATCCTTCCGGTTGATAGAGGAAAACAATAAGCTGGAAATTACCACCTCTTCAGGTATTGTCAAGAAAACAGGGTACAAGTCTAGCACCATCGTTTATATTTAGCTTAAACATCTGATTAGTCTTACTTGTTAACTTGACTAAGTCACAGTACCCAGTAACGTAACCAAACACTAGCCTAGAGGTCCTGGGAAAAGTATTTTGTAGATGCCACTGACATGCACTATCAATTGACTTTATTCAAAGGGGATTACCCTCAGTAATGTGGAAAGGCTTCACCCCAGCAGACCTGAAGAACAAAAACGGATGTTTCCAGAGTGAAAGGCATTTTGCCACAAGACTACAACATAGGATTCCTATGAGTTTCAGACTCAAGGCAACACAAAATCCTGCCTGGCTCTTCAGCCTGCTATCTTAGCTTATAAACAAACTGTGGACTTGCCAGTTCCCACAATCACATGGGCCAAATGCTTAAAATAAATCTCATTATATGCATATAAACCTTTTTATATGCATACAGATACACCTCCATGTACAGATGATTGATACAATGTCCTGTAATTACTTATCATTTAGCCTTTGCAGTCTTACAAATAAACTTTTAAAAACTTTCTGTTGAAACATCCACTCCTTCCCTCAACATTAATTATTTTTATAGCCCTTTTTGTAGCCTTAAAGTGCCAAAGAGAACAGGAGCTAATTTATATGTTCTCTATAAGTATGTGCCAGTAAGGAGATTGCCCCATGAAGGACTTTAAACTTGGGATTATGAATATATAAAGATGGTTCCAACAGCACGATTATCAATTTATTTATATTTTCAACGATGGTGTCTGAGAGTAACAGTCTAGGTTTGGCTCTCGGGGGCAGAAAAGTCAATGAAGGCATGGACCTGATCCTTGAAGAGTCTCTAGTTTACATGTAGGATCTATGGAACATCACCTCAAACCCAAAGCAGGGGGTAGCACCGTAACAATGGACTAAATGGTGCTTTATACTTGGAAGCTGGGTAAGGTAGCTTTGAGTTTAAAAGACAGGTAAAGTTCAGTGAAGAGAGTGACAGCATGAGGACAGTGTTTTGAATAAAGCTTTGCAGTATGAACAGGGTGTCAGTTGGCAGAAATAAGGCAAGGAATGTAGAAAGAGGGAAGGACTCAGCAAGGGCTGAGTGAAGAGAAAGGAAAAGATAAACTGGATAAACAGTGGATGCATTTTTTCCAAACAAATACCAGGAATGATCTTTTGCTGGATAGTACTCTGAAGGATATGAAAAGAAAATCGCAATCTCCACCTTAGAAGGGACAGCAGGGGATGTCCACAGTTGTGAGAAAGTAGAAGTCTGTCCTCCATCTTTCTTGTCCCTGCACATTACACTGTTTCCTTTAGCTACCAGTCCTTCCTGCCTCAGCTGCCTGGCCACACTTGGTCTTTTAGCTTCGAAAGTGCCCTCTCATTTGCAAAAGTCTTCCCTTGGTGGTTGGACTGACCTTCTTTACTGTGTTTAACATTCCTTCAAAAATATTTTTCCTATGAAAATATTTCACTAGGCCCCAGATTGAGCTTGCAGCATGGCTGAGGCTGAGTATCCCTCACCTTTGTACCAAGCACTCAGCAGAAGGCACTCCACACAGAGCCAGAGGATGTATTAATACACAGCTCATGGGCATAGCTGACTGAGATCAAAAGTGTTAAGATAACACAGTAGCATGAATCCAAGGACTCTCTTACCCTCCACTTTAGCCAGTCTGCAAGGAAGGTGGAATAACTTCTGAAAGCATGATCACTTCATTTTTTTAAGATTTCTAATAATTTAAGTAAATGAATAACCCAGAGAATAAGAAAATGGAAGGGCATGAAAAAATAAGGTAATCTGAATGAGCCAAGTCAAAAGGCAAAGGAAAATGCTGATATACGAGAGGAGATGTTCCATTATGTGTTCTCTCGGCACACAAATGTGCTGCCCTGGTGCTGAGAAAGTGAATGACAAAGGTCAAAGAGCATTTAAGTGCTCTCATCTATAAAAAGGAGCTAAGGTTAGACAGTCCCCAAGAGTCCCCTCAACTCTTTGACACTCTGTGGCTAACCAAGAAGAAAAAATCATAGTAAGCAAACAAGCAAAGAACTCAGAAGACTGGCATTTTTCTTTGGGCTGTAAAAGAAAATGAGAGGACAATGCTGCTCTTAAGCAGTCACTGTCTGAGCAGTTCATCTTGCCCAAGGCTGTCTCACATTAGGCCATTTAAGGAAGCTTCCCAGTCTTCCCAGAACTGTGCCTCTGTGGTCTCTCAGTGGCCTTGAACTTACTTTGCCGCAGCTCTTCTTGTCTTTTTCTTCTGGGAGGGTTCATCTTGGGGCACCACCTCTTCCTCCAACTCTTCATCCTCTCCAGCAGCAGGCTCCTCCTCTACTACTTCTTCCACTGCCACCCCTTTGGTTTTTCTTAGCAGATTCTGGGTTGGAGCAACTTGCAGATCTGCTGGGTAATACTCATTGCTACAGTGTACAGAGAGTGATACAAAACAGATGAAGCTGAAATGTTCCTGTCCATGACAGACTCTGCCCATGATTCAGACTCCAACAATGAAGGAACATTAGAGGCAAGTCAAGGCTCTTCCATAATATTCTTTTTTTCCTTTTTTTCTGTTCAGCTCTTTAAGTATCCTGTTTGACAAGTTAATCACTAACTGCAGAAGATGGCCCATTTCATCGTTACACTGTTGAAAAACGCCTTATTTAACTCTATGCATAGCATGTCTGCTCCTTCATTTAAATCAGGAAAATGACACACAGCACTTCTAAGGGTGTCTAGCACAGAGTCAGTGCTCATCCATTAAGTGTCACCTATCATTGGGATGTTACTGCCATGGTTCACTTTTTGTTCCTGCTGCTGGTTTGGTTCTCCTTGGAAAATGTTTACAGAGGATGCACAACTTAGTTCTAGCATCAAATTATTTGAAAAAGGCCTCCCTGGTGGCGCAGCGGTTAAGCGCTGCGCTGTGGAGCTGTTGACAGCGGCGACGCGAGTTCAACGCCCGGCCAGGGAGATTCCCACATGGCAGGCAGACCTCTCCTGCCCCGCCTGCTGCTCACCTCAGCAGTGTGTTTCTGACTATCTGCCTGTTCTGCTCCCCGCTCTGTCTCTGGTGAACCCTCTTGCCGCCCCATGCCTCTGGCCTGTACCCCAACTTGTATGCATAAATAAATAAATCTTAAAAAACAAAAACAAAAACAAATTATTTGAAACATATTTAGAAATATAAATTCCTAGCTAAAAATAGAAAGCCCATGATATGTTTCATTTGGATCATTTATAAAAGCATTAGTTATAGTAATTGGTATCAACTAGTCTTAATTCAAACATTTTCAAAAATGGCATATCTTTAGTTTTTAAATCTTCTTAAACTCAGAGACCCACTTAAACTTAAAAGCTCCTCTCATCTCCATCCTATGCACATGTACTATTAGAGAAAGGTCTTTATCCTTAGACTAAGGGTTAACAACCTATTTCTTCCATTAGGGATAAACTTGGAAAACTAACATGGTAGGAAATTCATATCCTACTACCATCATTAATGTCAGCTCACCTCTGTGCAGGCCTTTGCAATTCATGTAACAATGGACAAACATTTTATCTGATCTTCAAAACAAGGCAGGCAAGGGAGCTAAATATCACTGTTCTCATTCTATAAATAAAGCCCAAAGAATTACTGAGGAAAGAAAATCGTTACTCTTTCACCATCGGCTCTATCCACACAAGCCTGCATCTTTGTTTGTAACCTTTGCAAGAATGAATTATTCATGCAAACCTCTTCACTTATGCACCAGGTCCTATCTCCTTGTACCCATTCAAAGCTACACTCTAGCAATTTTATCCCCTCTCCTGCATTATGGATCATCCACATCAGCATCATGTACACAGTTGCTGTTAAATCTTAAATAGCAGCCACTATTAGTGGATTAGTGCTCCCTCCGCACCCCTGAGTGTGTGTGTGTGTGTGTGTGTGTGTGTGTATGTATTTTTAAAGAAAACTATTCATACTTACTTGTCTGGGTGTGTATGTGTGTGTGTGTGTGTTTAAAGAAAACTATTCATACTTACTTGTCTGGGTGTGTATGTGTGTTTTTTTAAAGAAAACTATTCATACTTACTTGTCTCTTTTTCTTCTCCAGTTCTCTTAAGCCCCTTTTAATTAGGATTTCATCCCTACCAGGTTAACTAAGGTAACTCTTGCTAAGGTCATTTCCAAAGTCCACCATTAATTTTTATTATTCACATGACTGATATTTCAGACATGCTTGATTCAACTGATTACTCATTCCCTGAAATATTCTCTTCAAGGGCTACTAAGTTCTTCTATCATTCTGTCCTGGGTTCCTTGGCTGGCTCCTTAATCTTCCAACTTCTAAATAGTACCATCAACCCTTGTCCTCTCCCTCCACATTCACACCCTATGTGTGACTTCATCCCTTGTCTCATGCATCTACCGGTATGTCTCCAATGTATTATTATCTTTAGGCCAAAACTTTCTCTTGAACTTTAAACTCTGAATTCAGCTGTCTACTTGACATTTCTACTCAGAGTCTCCTTAGAGTTCCAAGGTTGACACATCTAAAAATAAACTATTGATCTCCACAAAGTTGCACACTTCTGTGTTCTTCCCAATCTCAGTAAATGTTAAGACTCTCTCGTTCTTGTTGCCAGGCTAAAACCCTAGAGATATTCTTGATCCATGTCCCCCTCGCCTTCAAGTTCCACAGGCTAATCTAGTTGCAATTCTTCAAAAATATATACTGTTGAATTTAAATCCTTCAGTAAAAACAAAAAACAAAAAACAACCTCCAGAATCCAACCACCTCTCATTATCTGCACTACTATAGTCCTGTCAAATCACCCTCATTTCTTGCCTGGATTTTTGCAACCTCCTAACTAGCTTCTCTGTTCCCACCACTGTCACAATACAGTCTATCCTAAACAGTTAGAAAAGTCCTTAAGAAAACTTAAGCCATGTCACCCTTCTGTTGAAACCTTCCCATGGCTTCCTATTTCACTGACAGTGAAAACCAAAGTCCTGCTATGAATTAAAAGGCCCTCCACAATTTGGTCTCCATTCATGTCAGCCCTCATCTCCAACCCCTTTCTTCCTGGAGCGCAGCACCCTAATAGGTCAGACATCCTTGCTGTTCCCTGAGAAGCCTGCTTCACTAGTCCCACAGCATTTTCCTGGGTAATGAAAAAGTACTAACAAGCATACATTTTGTTGATGGATTAGTTCTACATACACCACATCCGTTCTCCTTATAGAGTTTTTAAACAATCTGACTCTCACACACAGCTTATCTGGTCAAAATAAAACAGGGTTCCAGAAGGTTCTTGTTATTTTTTGAGAATACATTCCTCACATCATGGGAAACATTCAAGAGGTTCAAAACAGACTGACTGGGGTTGGGTTACGGGAAAATACTTCTAAGCCCCAGGCAGGTGATGAAACAACAAACAACAGGGCAAGGAATAACAAGGCCTTTGTCCAGTGAGCTATCTCGGTATGGCCCTTGTTAATTTGTGCACTGGAATTTGTTATTAATGCTTAATGTAAAATTACGAGGTGAACGAAACTAGTTTATTCGTTATCTGACCAAGCAGGTGCTTTGTAGAGGTGCCAATAATTTAGAATTCAGTCACGAACTCTGTCAATTTGGGAGTTTAATACTTAATACTCAGCATCTCTTTCTCATACCCTACCAGGGACATAGCTGTAGGAAAGAACACTTACTTGATAAATCTCAAGAAAAGTGGGGTAAGCTCCCTGGATCTTGGCTCTACCCTCTCGGGGAATTTTGCCAGAGCGCGCCAGAGCAAAAACCGGAAGTTTGTACAGTCCAGTCTTTCCTGGCAGTCGGTTTTCAATGCTAGCTGCTTGCAATAAAGAGCTCCAACTTCTCCTTCCTGAGTCTGCTCCCAACTTTCGTCCCCGACAGACTTCTCATCTCTTCTATTACTTTGCAGTTCTTTCTCTGCAAGAAAAAAATCATCAGAACCACCAGAGATGTGTCGACACTTGTATATGTATTTCCTCAAGGTAGGGAATTCCTTTTTCAATTAATATAAGGAATCAATAAACCATATTCAAAGGTTATCAAAGACAATACATTTCTCATTTGTTTCCAATTTCATTGTGACTGGACAGTCAGAACAAACAGCTCAACAACCACTTTGCTTTCTGCGCCCCCTCACATACCAGCACGGGTAGCTGCTTTTTCTAGGTGTTCATAGTAGACCCTCCAAAACTGCTTATTTTCCATTTCATGTGCATGAGAACTACGAGAAAAGATCACAAAACAAAGTGTGTGGTACAGGCCTTATTTTGTGATTATTATAGGAAAAAAAAAAAACAAAAGGATATAATGTAAAACGTTAACTAGCTTTTCCCTGAATTCAGGGTCATAAATAACTTTTGCACTTTTCTATATTTTTCAAAATGCCTGCATTGAGAACAAGTTCTTTTTATAGTCGTAAAGTACTAAAGGATATTTTCTAAAAACCTAAGTAGCTCCCTATAAGGAGACTATTTTTAAAGGCACCATGACGGGAACAGGGCATTGGACATGAGGTATGGCTTACTGAGGGAAAGAAAACTGTTTGTTCAAAGCAAACTTTAAAATGCTGGTTGTTCCTTCACCAAATTCAAATGCCTTTATCATGAACTAGTTTGATGGCTCTGAAGGACAGTAAAAGGTAGACAAATTGGTTCTAAATTGGGAAGGGATTTGTTTGCTTTGCTTCTGTGAAATAAGAACTAAGAGTTAGGGTTTTGGGATGTCACACAAAATATATTTCCAATCTGACAAAAAGCCAGAGCTGACCATCTGAAGATAAATGTTGGCAAAAGGACAGTTTCTTTCCAGGTACGAGGCACAACAAATGTATTTCCTACATGAATGTTAAGGCTCTTTTTAGAGCTAAAGGAATTTTGAATACTAGACATCAAAGGTTTTAAAAGGTCTGATTTTTAAATTAAGGTTTGGCTCAATAATTCAATACAATAATTCAATCCTTTGTGGAAGGATTATTCAATACCTTGTTATTGCAAAAAATATTAATACAGATGTAACATATAGAGAAAGTCCTTCAAAGTTATTTCAGTATACAAAGAACAATACAATAACATTTGGACTGCTGAAAAATTTGGCATCAGACTGATTGTTTAGTTCTTTGTCACTTTATCCCACAAAGGATTTAATGTAGCTGTAAGTGCTGTAAATATCCATTCATTTAAATCACACCTAGAAGGAGTCTAATCCCAACCCCATCATTCTACAGTTGTTAAAGCATTTAACCTATACATACCTTATCAGTTCAATAACAGGGTCCCAGAGTGGACTGAAGTTAACATATAACATGCCTAATAAATAACGAAGCGGCACCTGCAATTATAGACTACTTTAGAAAATGAGTTATGAACAGTAGAATGGCATCGAATACAGATGGCTGCCTATGGATAACCTAAGATTTAGAAAGAACCTGGTGTTTTCAGAAGAAAGTTGGAGGTCCCAAATCCATAACTGAATGTATAATAATTCTTCCTCCTTTCCCCAAAATGTCATTTGTCATTGTCATTTGCCATTTAATATAGAAGAATCACTAAAACAAACTATCTTCATACTCCAGATACTCACACATAAAGGATATATTTGAATAAAGGCTGGACTTAAGATGAAATTCCCTCTAACGAACGCTGCCATCATCTGATAGGACAAAACCTGGACAGTATCAGCAATGCCAAAGAACCCGAGGAAGTAGGCTGTGAATGGAAGGAATGGAAGGAACCCAAGGAAGTAGCACCTCAGCAGGTAGCTGAGGCTCTGTAAGGATATGTCTTGAGTTATCAAAACTGTGTGTTACCAGAGGTCAGCTCAGAGGATCTAAAGTTGCCTCAGTCATCTTTTATAGTGACAGTCATTATTATTGGCGTCAGCATGTGCTAGGCAGACATTGGGAGACTGGGAATTTACTGTTTTGAGGGGTGAGGTGTTTGCATCTAATTTAGCAGCATTTTCTTTTTCCAGATGAAGTGTAACATGGGACACTACTATCTGAAACAGGATAGGAGCAGAACTGCTCTGATTCAAAGGGGAACACCTTCACTTATCTTACTGTTAAAGAGATCTGTGATATATCAAGGGTCCGGGATGGAAAATTCCTGACATAAAAAGAGGAAGGCTGACATCCTACAGCAGTAAACAAATCTAGAGAAGGATATCAGGCTTTGAACTTGACATTGAGTCCTCCGGTTGCCACCTAACTTCATCTACTGCACACACATTACGGAGAAGAAAGGATCGCAATTCATATCCACAGATGAAAAGGTTGGCAGAGCTGTCTAGCTCAAAGTATTTAAGAGTGCTGGGGAGTTACCTAGATTTAAACATATCACTTCTTATAATTACTTGGTATGTTTTCTTTTCAAAAGTCAGCTAAACAGATCTTAAAGCATAAGTTAAAAAAAAGGACTCTGTTTTATACCTCCTGTAACGGCCCCTCAGGGATGGTACTCTGCACCACATCATGTCTCAGTTTTCTCAAATGAAGAAGCTTCTCCCTGTAATCATTCACGGTCGCTGGCACGAGTTCTGCCTGGCGTAAAATAGCAAAGGCCGACTGGTGGGACTGGAGTCCATCATCCTGAACAACCAGAAAAAACCAAGGAGGCAAGGGAGCATTTTGATTTTCGAAAAAGAACATTCAATGTGACCAAAGGTCTAAAAAAGAAAAACTGGCACGTTAATATTTTAAATTAAAAAGGCAACACATTCTTTTGGGTAAATGATTCATTTTTCCTTGTTACATTTACTTCTTGGTAGATGGTTTAGCTGTAGTGTTTAGCATTGAAATAGTAAAAACCAGGAAAGTAAGTATCAAAATGACTCAAAGTTACTGGTACCATGTAGCCATGAAGAGGATATATGCATGTATGTATGTATGTATGGATACTAGTCTACCTTTACTAGAAGTGATTTCTGTTCCTAGAAGTAGCAATTTAAATTACGGATATATTTCCCTATGCAATGATATCTAGGTAAGGATGGTTGCTGCAGTATTATTAGAAAAGGTGAAAAACTACAAATAACCCATTAACAGGAAATCGGTTAAATAAGATATATGAAACACTGGGGGACTAGCCATACTTTGAAAGAAATGAGCTAGTGGCCTTGTCAGATTTTCTGCAAAGGTACCATTTTGGAAATTAAAAAAATGTATCAAATTATGTTTCTAAAAAAGTATCCAAATTTAATAAATTACCTCCATCAATTCCGGAAGTTGAACTTCAAAGTGGTTTAGGATCCTTACTGTCAAAAGCCGAATCTAGAAAAAGTAACAGGCAAGTTTCAAAATTTAACGTTAGATAAAACTAATAGTTCATGAGTTCTAAGTTTTATAAAATCAAGAAAAATATACCACTTGTCAGGATAATACATGCTTATTCTATCCCTTATTTCTTATTCAATACTAACTAACACCTTATTCCAATAATACATGGAGTATTAATGACCAGACTGGACTGAGAAAGTAAGGCCGAGTTGTTTCTTTGAATCATGACACTATCAGCATCCTGTAAATAAGTGTTGATTAGGTTAACAATTTCACTGAAATTAGAGATTTTTATTTCTAGAAGAGCAGCAGAATCACCTACAGAGCTTTACAAAACTGCAGATTTTTCAGCTCACCCTTGCCATAACGAATTAATATTTTGGGATGTGGGGACCCAAAATTTGTACTTATATGAAGCTCCCCAATTAATCCTGCTGCATGCCATCAGTTTATTGGCCAGTGGGTTAGGGATCACTGCTTTAAACAGACATCACCCCACCTCAGCATTTTCTGATTACAGAGCTCGGACAATCCCTGGCCATATATAGAAACAAAATATGAACTGAGAACACCCCACAAAACAGTATCATTACCTTGGATATACCACTTGAAATGTTGGGTTTTAACTTGGGAAATAATTCCATTAAAGCTTCCTCAGAAAGCGGTCCTTTGCAGCCATGTAAGGATAATCTCTGATAATACAGATCAGCCAACAGCAACACAGAGGGCTCTGAAGGAAGCATTCTGCAACAAGGTATTGATTAGACCCAGTTGGCACCATACCCGGAGTCTAGGACTAGCCTAGACATTACAGAAAATTATCACTGATAGAGAAAATGTGAAGGGGGAAAATATGAGTTTTCTATGGACATGCAGCACCATTTTAGAGGCGGGGTCTGAGGCCTACAACAGTGTGTGAGGTGCTCAAGGACACACAGCTCACTGGAGATGGGAGTGGAATGTGCTATTTTGGGTAAAACCCAGAGCGGGCTTTTCAGTCCACACAGGTGTAAATGAGAATGCCATTAAGGGGGAAGATATTTACTATTTATTAAGTGTTTCCATGTGCCAGGCACTGAGCTAGAGGGGAGCTGGTGTGGGACGTGGCACGGGCTCTGGGGTCACTGAGCACCTCTGGTCTGACCCAGGCCTGCCATCTGTCAGCAGTGTGACCTTGGTGAGCTGCTTAACCTATGTGCCATCCTCCTTCAGCAAACATTTACTGCGTGTCTACTAAGTGCCAGAGACTTTCCTGGACATAGCAGTAAACAAAAGACAAAGTCCCTATCCTCCTGGATTCTATCTTCTAATTGAGGGAGGTAGACAATTATTACATCAACTAATAAATAATGAGAATGACAGAGGTGAGTGCGGGGGGCGGGGGAGTGAATCTGGGGGAAGAGGCTGGATTGAGAGAGATGTGTAGGAGGCAGAGAGAGAGAGGGGTGAGGGTGAAGAGGGGGTGGTCATGGAGGGCAGAGACTGTAGGGAGAGAAGTGAGCCATAGGAAATCTGCAAGAAAGCATTTCAAGCAGAAGGAAGAGTGACACCTTGTCCCAGACAGGTGTGTTTGTCTGAGGAAGGTCACGGAGACTCGTCCAGTTGGGACTGAATCAACAAGGGAGAGTGGCTGGGAGTGAGGTCAAAAGCAGCCACGGGTTAGAACACATAGAGCCCTACGAGCATGTTAAGGACTCTGGGGACCCATGGTGGTATGTTGACATTTTGGGCCCGATAACTCTTTGTTGGGGGGTGAGCATGGGATACCTGAGCATTCTAGATTGTTTAGCAGCATCCTTGGCCTCCCCCTCCAGATTCAGCCCCCAGTTACAATAAGCACACTTGTATCTGGAATCACCCTGTATTGCTGGCAAAAGTGGCACGATCTAGCTCTCACCCCAAAGCTTCAAGGAAACTCAGGAGGTTAATGCAATTTTCCAGATAAGAGAGGGTGACTTAAATCAGGGTGACGGCGGGTAGTGGAGAGTTAAGATTCTGGGTTCATTTTAGAATTTTCCTTCCCCCATCTGATGAGAACAATCCGTAACACTTCATGTTGCTGTTCTGAGGACTGGATTAAAGAACTCATGTGAAATACTCAAAAGAGTGACTGGCACCTAAGGACACAATAAATGTAATTCACGTGCTGCCATCACTGCACGCACTGTCCAGCTTAATCTGCATGAGTTAACTAACTGAGCCAAGGTTTGACCAAAGTAGGTGGTGGAGACAAGGTTCAAATCCAGATTGTCTTGGCTGTGAAACCTACACGCTTAAATAGTAACGACCACAGCACTCAGCACAGAGGCTCATTTCAAATTGGAAGCTTATACCTCCACCCTCAAAGTGGATCCAAGCTACCTGCCTGGAAGGCCAGCTGGCCCTCTGCAGGGGACACTGTAATCCCGCTCTGTGTCACATGTTCCCTTCTGTTTCAAAAGCTCTACAGATGCCATAAAGGGATCTATGCATGAGAAATTTAAACAGAAGGATAAAGTAAGAAGGGAATATATAAGTAAGGTGATATAGCAAAGAAAAAATCTCCCCCTTAAAAGAATTTAGACCAGTGACTGAGTGTGGAGAAATGCCAGCTGTGCCCAAATTTGGAAATGCAGAGATGGGGGGGCGGGAGGACTACTGCAGTAAGATTCCTAACAGGTCTCCTTTAGTCCCTTTATCTCATCTCGACACAGCAGTCAGGCTAGGAGCAGTGCTCCTGGTTCGGCTGATGTCACTCCCCCACCCAAAAATCCTCCTGTGGCTGCCCCCGCATCACTCAGAGGCTAAGGCCCGACAAAGGCCACACAAAGGCCACAGGTCGTACCTGGATGCCACACCACCCCTGGACGTCCCCTTCTCCCCCTACCCATGCCTCACTGCGCTCAGCCACCACAGCTTCCCTGCAGCTTAGCCAGGCACCCAGAACGCCAAGGGCACGCGTGTCTCCCCCAGGTCTGGAGCACAGAAAGCACCCCAGATCCCAGATATCCTCTTGGCTTACGTCCTCTCCACTTTTGGGTTTCTGCTCACAGCTCTCCTTCTTGGTGAGGCCTGCTCTATTTACAACTCCTGTTGGACCCAACTTCCAACTTCCAGCTTCCCCCACCCCCTGACCCAGCTTCAATGTTCTTCACAGCACTTATGACCATTTAACAGGCTTTACACGTTACTTTCTTATTTTGCTTAGTGTGTCTTGTTTGATTGTTAGCTCCATGAAGGCAGGATACTTTGTTTCATTCACTGACTAGAAGAGAGGCCTGGTCCTTGGGGAAGGTCACTGAGTACTGGCTGAAGTAAATGAATGAATCTGCTTTTAAAAGTATGGGAAGAAAATTGACTGGACTCCACAGAAAGAAGTCAACTACTTCCCCAGATTTTCAAACAGCCTGACTTTTACAAAGGGTGCCAAGTAGTGAATGGTCCCTGTGTAGTGCTCCCGGGCTTCTACTAAAATTAGGAGGTGGCTAAAATGAACTGATAACAAACAAACAAAAAGCTGGACTGTTTTGGAAAGATCACATCAAGCTGAGATAGAACACACGAGTTGTAGGAATGTGTGTGCCAGAGCCACTGAAGAGTTCCAAAAGGTCAACATTGCAATGCTGTGACTGGGAGTGATCAGCATTATTTACACTCTACAACACTAGATTACACTCACGTAAAATAGCCCCTGACAGAAGTGAATCTGTATTTAAAGACGGTCAAAAACTTTACTTATTTTAATTGGAGGACATAAATCAATAACACTTTTCCTATGTGGGTACTAATATGAAGTAGGTCAAAACAAGACTGTTAATATGTCCAAGATGTCCCAAAGATAGGAGATATCATATTTTATTCATTGTTAAACTATGCAGAATCTATGTTTACTTACAATACTAAATTCTTCACACGTTCCACAGGAACCAAATGAAGAAGTTCAGAAGATTCTTCCAAACTCAGCAGAGTATTTACAGCTTGATAAAGAACAAATAAACTTCCTAAGGACAGAAAAACAGGAGACACCACATTAATTATTTCTTTGACACAATAACTATCAGACATCTCATTTATCTAACACTTGGTATTTATAAGAAGTTCTTACAGTGAATTTTTGCCTTCTAAAGAATTATCTGTCAAATACCAGAATATAAAAGAACTGAAAATGTTCCAAGCCCTTTTAACTTTCTTAGAGAAAAATATATACCAAAAAACAGAGTGAAAATACAGACTGAAAATCATTAACAGAGATGAAGAAGTTCAATGGGTCTACCCACTATCTACCAATGGGTAGAAGTTCAATGGGTCTACCCATTATCAAAATTAAAACTTCTGAGGGGAGAACACCTAGACTTTTCAAAAGCTAAGAAATTACTTTTGGGTAAAACTCATGTTGATTTTGTGTCTCCAATTTATAAGTCACATATCCAATGGCTATGACCAATAATATTAACCCTAATTGGATATTTAATCTTACATGAGAAGGTAGCAAGCTATGGCCCACAAGTAAGAAGCCTGATTTTAGCTTTAGTAAGAAGCCTGATTCTTAAATTGTCAGCTAAGAATGTTTTCTATAATTTTGAAAGTCATTTCAAAACAAAAAGAATATAAAATGTCAAATACTTAACATCTGGTCCTTAGATAAAAATGTTGTCAATCCCTCCTTTAGACTATAGAACAGTGCTGTGCAATCCAACTTTTTGTCACGTCTGAAATGTTCTATATTTGTGCTAAGATGGAGCCAGATGCAAGGATGGTAACCACTAGTCACATGCGGCTACTGAGCACAAGTCTACTTTGTTCTCTAACATGTTTATTATCCAACATGGAACCTACCACAGTAATATTTATTTAAAAGATTTATTTATTTATGCATACAAGAGCTGGGGTGTAGGCCAGAGGTGGGGGTGGGGTGGGGTGAGAGGATTCACCAGAGACAGAATGGGGAGCAGAATAGGTGGATCTACTGAAATACACTGCTGAGAGGAGCAGCGGGAGAGACAGGAGAGGTCTGCTGCATCATGTGAGAAGCTCCCTGGCTGGGGATCGAACTCGTACTACAGTGGCTGCTGACAGTTTCATAGGCTGAGGCTTAACCCCCTGCGCCACCAGGGAGGCTCTACCACAGTAATATTTAAATGAATGAATAACTGTTATCTACGTGTGTTAGCAAAAAATACTGAGCTAGAATAAAACAGAACACCTACTTTGAAACAGCTAATTCTCAGGCTAGTGTGGGGCTGTCCAGGTATATAATAGAAAATGCTGATTGGGGCAGAACAGCCTAATAATTCTCACTGAAAGTCATGAAGGCTTCATAGAGGTGTTAGGCTCAAGCTGAGTTTTGAAACATCAGTAAGTTCACCAAGTGACAAAGTCCTTTGCCTAGAAAGGACTCTAGGCAAAAGGGATATATGTTCCAGGCAGTTGAAGGATCTTGCTCAGGAAATAGAAACATGCCTGGAGCACACTGGGGTGGAGCAAGCAGGGAGACAGGGAATCAGACACCAGCTGGGGTTTGAAAGTGGGGGATGGCATCCTTTGGACACCTCACCTTCCCATTCAGCTCATGTTCTAGCCATCCTGACCTGGTTACCACATTACGAAGTACAAATGCAACACGGGCATCTTGTCCCCTTTTCCTTATCTATCACATAGGAGGCTGTGTCAGAACACAATGTCAGTACTATTCTCTGGTGTTCCATATGTTTACAGTTACTAGGGGTATGCCAGAAAAGAAAGAAGAGAACAAATGGTGATTGTAACTGACCTTTTCCAAAGCTCTCTCTGTCAACAGTGGTGAAGAGTGACTCTATGAAGCATGTAACTAGTGGAATCACCTTCTCTTTCTCCAGAGGTCTGTCCACGTCATGGGGAGAAAAGGGAAAAGTCCAAACTGGCATTCAGTGGCTTGTTTTTGGAACCACAAGGAAGGGCTAAAAAATAGCTGAGCTAGCACATTATACATTGGTTTCAAAATGAAATGTTGTGTGTTTTCTTACCTGATATGCGGTAACACAACAAGGGCTGCCCAAGAATGTGAAAGGCAAACATCTTTGTTAGGGAGTAACTGAATTATAGATAAAAGACGATCCAATACTGTTTTCTGCTCTTTTCCTCCCTTGGATCTTATCCTCCTCTGCCTTATATAGGATCTAAAGGAAGAAAAGATAAACAAGTTTGAAATAAGAGAATGTAATCACTTTTGCCCTCTGAACTTTGTGATAAAATTGGTTCCTTTCCATATGTGGAGCATTTGGGGTGTTGTGGGTGGGGGGGGGGAACGACGACGACTGGTGGGGCTGGTGGAAAAATAAATGTGAATCATTTACTGATTTTGAATGAGAGGCTTTTTCAGCTCCTGTTAGTTCTACTTTCTTTACCATCTATTTTAATTTGCAGCACAACTTAAACCAAGTCTTTTCTAGTTTCAGGTATTTCTGAATTTTGTGCAGATGGACACATTTTTAAGAACTGAAATGAACTGACTTCCTGTAGTACCCTTTCCTTTATGACTTCATAAATGTAGAATGATGTAAAGTTCCCACGGTGAATTTGACAAGCATCACTAAAGCAATTTAGAAGCAACTTTCTCTGCTACCTCAATATACTAAATGGTTACTCAGTGGTGTTTTCTAACGTGACATTCAATTTTTAGGTATTTGTTACGTTGGCATAATTCTTGTTTGCCTCTCTTAACTTTTTCCAATGACCATCACTTCAATCCTATTTGGAAGACAGAAATCTAATTAAAAAAAAAAAGATCAGTCATACATATGAAGAAAACATTTGCAATCCTGGCATAACAAAGGACTTGTATCCAGAATATAAAAAGAACTACTACAACCTGATAAGAAAAAAAAATTAAAAATAGCAATACCTGACAAAGACGTGGAATACTCACACATGACAAGAATGTAAATCTGTCTGAAATCTGTTTGGCATTTTCTTATAAAGCTAAACACATGGTTATCATCCAAAGCAGTTATTCCAAGAGAAATGAAAACATACATGTGGACACACACTCTTGTAAACATGTTCAGAGCAATTTTATTCACAATACACAAACATGAGAAATAAATGTCCATCTATAACATGTTGTGGTGTATCATACAATGGATTATTACTCTGCAATGAAAGATAATAAACTGTATTAAACAACCTAAATGGAAAGTCAGCAGCAATGAATTCCAAGATCATTACGGTGAGTGAAATACAGACACAAAGGAACACACACTGTCTGATTCCATACATATGAAATTCTAGAAAATGCAAAGTGATTTTCTAGGGCCAGGGATGAATGGAGGAACACACCTCAAGGGGCATGATGCAAATTTCCATATCTTGACAGAACAGGCATTTTATTGAGTACATCATATATCTGCCAATAATCTCTAACTATAGACTTTGGATAGAGTAGTTTATTTTATGTAAACCATACTTCAATAACCCTGTTTTTAACTAGTTCTCTCCCCCTCAAAATGTCATAAAAACAATAAATTTTAAAAATTGTTTTATAATTTGTTCATCATACCCAGTTTGTTCTTACACAACAGCAGTAGAATACTGAGGTTTTATTCCTTTGCCACTTTTATCACTACAATTAGCCAAAATGTTACATTATGTTTGATTTCATACAAGATATATTGAATGTTTGGAAATTATAATAATTAAGCCAACTTCACTGTTTCTAAAAGTCATCACACCTTGATATGCAGTCCTTTAGATGTCACCATGACTTGAAAAACTGCAAAAATTTTATAAATACAGGGGCCTCCCTTGTGGTGCAGGGGTTAAAGTTTAAGCTCTATCAAGTTATTGCTAGTCACTGCAGCATGAGTTCAATCCCTGGCCAGGGAGCCTAACCTACATGGCACAGCAGACCTCTTCTGTCTTGTCCTTTGCTTCCTCAGCAGTGTCCTTCAGTAGATCTGCCTGTACTGCTCCCCAGTCTGTCTCTGGTGAATCCTCTCACCCCCTGCACCTATGGCCTATACCCCAAATACCCCAGTTCTTGTATACGTAAGTGAATAAATACATCTTTAAAAAATTTTTTTATAAATATAATACTGAAATGCCTTGGGAAAAAGTTGGTTACCATGTTATTTCCCTCTGTATCACATATGGGTATGAACTTCTCCAATAAAATCTACCCTCCTCACCTCATCCAGTAAGACCTTAAGTGAACTGATCTCACCTAATTCTTACTTCCTCTCTTTGTACTCTCCTCTTGGCTTGATGCTTTTTACCCATACATGCTTTCTTTTCCTTTTTTTCTTCAAATATACCAGCCTTATTCTTGTCACAGAGCTTGTCCAGTAACTCCTTCCACTGCCCTGAAAATCCTTCAGCTAGCTTTCTTTAAGGCTGGATCCTTCCATGACTAAAATCATCTAAAGGCCCCTTCTTCGGAAAAGAACATTCCATTCACTCTCCCTCTCAACCTCCTGTTCTATTTTTTTTTCATCACTATCTAAAATGATCTTGTTTGTTTACTTGCCTCATATCCCTCCTTCTCCCACTTAGAATGTCATCTCCCATGAGAAAGAACCTTTTTCTTTTTTTATACCTCAGTGCCTAGAACAGTGCCTGCCACAATAAATATTTGTCAATGACAAATAAATTTATCTTCTGAAATCTTTTCATACCTATTATTTCTATTATTCTCATAATACATCTATGAGAGCAGATTGACATTACTAAGGATATTCAAACAAAGGTGACCTATCCCCTGTCTCTGCGGGGGTAGCAGAGGGATGTTTTCTCAGAGAAAGGCACATATCAAGTTGTGGCATTTGCCTTGAGTTAATCTATCTACATTTATTTATTCTCATCAAGCCACATTCCAAAGGGGATTTGAGATAGTTGAGAGACTGTGTGAGGTTTGGCCGCAGGCTGTTGGGTCCTGGCTGTCACCTCATAGAAGCCAACAAAGCAGCTTCCCTCTCATTGTTCTGAACCAGCAGTAGCTTTGGTCACATGTAAGGAATATGCTGGCTGGAGGTTGGCTTGGATGTTGCAATACCAAGAGAATGCTTCAGAGGAAGAATTCTACAGGAGATTCTCAAGACCTGTTTCTTAGGAGTCAGAGTTCAGTAAAGAAAAAAGCCAAGATTCTGTTAGCCTGTTTTGATAGAGAAGCTACTATTTTTATGGTTGGCACAAGTGTGGCATGTGAAGAAGATGGTTTCCTCCAGAGTCTGATTGGACTCAACACCTAACTCTGCTATGTGACTGTGGGAACAATGACACACACCTCAAGAAAGGCTGTGATGTTTCACAGCTGAGCACTCAGCACAAGCTCAAGGAATCTATCACTATGTCGAATTAATGCAAGAGAAATAAGAGAATTAAATAGAAGCACATTAGAGCTATAGGGAACTGGTTACCTATGCTACCATTTTTTAGTTATCTCTCAACTACTTAAAAAACACCAAGCAGAATCCTTGCTCACATTTAGATACTTAGTTTCAACAACTTTTAAAGGGTCTTTATTCTTAATGAAATTAAGAAAGTAATCCATGATCCTTTAAACAATTCAAACACTGCAAAAATAGATAAACCAAAAGTCAATAGTCACATCTTTCCTCACCTTATCATCCTCCTGACATAAACAAAGTTAAGTTTTGTGTGTCCTTAAATTCCCTTCAAAATTCAACTACAAGTTTAAGGTAGTTCCACACAAAATCCCAATGAGGGTTTTCTTTTGCAGACATAGACAAGCTTCTTCTAGAATCTATACAGAGACAAGGGACTAGGTAAAGATGAAACAATTTTGAAAAAGAACAAAGGGGGAAGCCTTTTAAAATTTTTTTCCCAATTACGTTTATTAAGGTAGTGTTGGTTTATAACACTGCACTCTATCAAAACTCTACAAATGTGTATTTCACACCATGTCCTCCACAAAGCCCAATAATCCCTCACTGTGTTCCACTGGGCCTCCTTGCTCCTCCCTTCCACTCTCTCCTTCTGGTTGCCTCAATTTCACAGTCAAAGGGAGGACCTTTTTAAAAACAAACAAACAAACTCAAGTTTTAAGACTTATAATTACAGCAGTTAAGATAATGTGACATTAGAGGTTAAACACAAAGATCAGTGGGACAGAATAGAGAATTGAGAAATAGAGCCATATATATACTCAGTTAAATTTTGACAAAGGTGCCAAATCAGTTCAATGAGGAAAAGTGAACTTTTCAACAACTGTTGCCAGAACAGTGGACATCCACAGGCTGAGAAAGGTTTGACCAAAGCCTTATACCTTATATAAAAACTAACTCAAAAGGGATCATGGATTTACTTGCAAAACATAAGACAGGTAGAAAAATAGGAGTAAATATCTGGCAGAGTTCTGAAACTTGACATCAAAAGACTGTCCATGAAAAACATCTGATAAAATCTATCTCATCAAAACGTAAAAATTAATGCTATGAAAAATCTTGATAAGCAAATAGAGACAAACTATAAACTGCAAAAATATTTACAAACTACTTATGTGACGAAAGCATTTATATCCAGAATATAGAAAGCACTCAAAATACAGTAGTGAAGAACACATCAAGTTTGAATAGAGGTGAAGGGAATGAACAGATATTTCACTAAAGAGAATATGCAGATAGAAAATTAACACATGAAAAGATGTGCAGATTATAGCCACAGTAAGACATCACTACATGCTTTCAGACTGGTGAAAATCACAAATAGTGATGATACCAAAGGCTGATGAGGATACAGAGAATGTAAGGTGGCACACACACTCTAGAAAACTGTCTGGCACTTTCTTATCCAAGTAAACACGCATGTGGCACATTAACTCAACAATCCCACTTCTGGGGATTTATCCAGAGAAACCAAAAGTTATGTATAACATGAATGTTCACATCAATGTTATTCAGGAGAGTCCAAAGCTAGAAAAATAACATAAAAGTCTTTCAACAAGTGAATGATTAAACAAACTGTCCTACCTTCGTATCAGGGAGTAAGTACTCTTCAGCAATAAGCACATGAAAGATGTTTGAAAACAACAACTAAAGAGACGAACTACTGATGCACACAATACCTTGGATAGGTCTCAGGGAAATTATGATGAATGAAAACAAGTCATTCTCAATTGGTATACCATATAATTCCACTTAACGAAATTATAAAATTGAAGACTAGATTGGGTTACCAGGGGCTAGGGAATAGAGTAGGGAGTGGCAGGATGAGATGGAATCATACAACATATACTACTCTACTACTTGCTTTTTTCACATAACAGTATGTTAGGAACACCTTTCCAGTGAACACATATCCATTTCATTTTTTCACAGTTTTCTCTATGCGTTATTTTAAAATAGGTTATCTGGTCAACATTACAGGGAATGAAGGCTGAAAACTTACCCCACTGTCTGTGGTGAGAAAACCAGAGGGTAGTGAACTGTCATGGCACCAACAGTGGGAGGTGAGGCTTTGTTCACAATGAGCTTGGTCAGAATGGCTAGAGCTTCATCTTGAACTGCCTCATCATCGACTGAGAAGCAACTTTCAATGTATAAGAGAAAGCTGGGTAGAAAAAGCTAAAAATAAGAGAGGAATCACATTTACTAACAGATAAAATTTCAGAACAGCTAATAATGAATATGAATATTCATTATTCTAAGACTTCTAAGAAGAAAAAAAAAAGCATCACAAACAATCAGGAATCAAAAATGGCAGGAGACTCTCCATAGGAATGATGGAGCAAGGCCTTCAAAACTGTGCAGTAGGGCCCTCCCTTGTGGCCTAGGGTTTAAGTATCAGCATTATCACCGCCAGGACCTGAGTTCAATCCCCGGCCAGGGAGCTAGCCCACATAGGGCACAGCAGACCTCTCCTGTCTCACCCACTCCCCCCCTCAGCAGTGTGTTTCAGTAAATATGCCTGTTCTGCTCCCCACTCTATCTGTGGGGAATCCTCTTATCCCCTGAACCTCTGGCCAACATCCCAGTTCTTCTGTGCAAAAATAAATAAAACTTAAAAAACCATGCAGGAGAATGACAGAATCTGGAATTCTGTACCCAATGTACCAGTAGTATACCATGAGGAGTGTATAAAGACTGGTTCAGAAGTAATGATTATTGAAATTTCTCTTTCATTTTCCCTTTCTTAGGAACCTCTGGAGATTATCTTTTATCAAAATAAAACAGTAAACTCCAGTGAGAAAAAGGCGTAGTCTCAAAGAAACAGGAGAAAAGCGAAAGGAGATCCTATTATGACATCTGTGCAGAGGGCTGAGAAAGGAACCCATTCAAACTTGAATTGTTCCAGGAGAATGTTTTCAAGAAAGGGTGAAAAAAAAAAATAAGCCGCCAAAGTACCTGACAATTTGCCACTGAGAGGCACTTTCCAATGCTGCTGGAAGACAGATTCATTGATGAGCTAGCCAGTCAAAGAAAACAATTTGGGATTCTTAAAGAATGAGGTAATTAGTACTCTCAGGGAAAATGAGGAGGTATACAAAAAAGAAAATGTAATTATAGAATACTCCTTATTTACAAGGATCAAGTACATGGTGAATAAAAATTCAACCAAAGTGTGTGATGTGACATTGTTGAGAAAAGGATTGGTGTCAAAGAATGAAACTCATCCACCAGGGGATATCTATGGGTGGGGACTAAAACTAATGAATCAAGGAAAAGTAAAATATTGCAGGAATTTAAATATATGAAGTGAATACACAAGAAAAGAGTCAAATGTCATTAGATGAAGGTGGTTTCCCGTGCGTAAGATGAGAATGGAAAGTAAGTGACTGCCTTTTGACCCTGTTTTGACTTTTTAAAACTACATGCACAGAACACTCTTGATAAAAATAAGATTTTTTAAAAAGACCAAAGGAAACAGAAGAGGAGGAAAGATGCATTTGCTAAGAAAAACAGAGATGTGAAGATCCCCACTGGGCAGGAAGGAACAGGACAAGTTCATACACAAAAAAGTTTTTCTGAGACAAACGAGAATATATGTTATAAAAGACTAAAAAGAAAAAAAGAGAACAGCTACATAGCAGGTTTTCATGAAGAGTACTGCATGATTATTAGTTGGGAGGAGTGGCAAATGTTTGGTGGGGGTCTGAGGAAAGGATAAAAGAAACTCAGGATTTGATGAGCAAGATTTCTACTTCATTCCACCAAGCACCTATTTTATACAATGAATTTGCAAACTTCTTCTAGTGCAAACTGTTTCAAGTTCACACAAAAGTTCTCTAAACTGTTTTTTTTTTTTTTCAATTTTAACCCATGGTTCTATAACTTTCTAAAGGATTATTAAAAAGCAAGTTATTTAATATCATTTTAAAAAGTCTTAGTGTTATGAACTCAACTTTCACTTGTGAGCTATAATTTGAATATACTGCTTTAAAGAAATAGGGACTAAAATATACAGTATGTTTTGTTTCTCTCAAAAAAAAAAAAATTGGATTTTAAGAATGATTATTTTGCCATGACAAAATAAAACCAAAACGTAGTATCTTACTCACCTGCTCAAACTGCTTCATGGTAAACATGCCTTCGGAAAAATCCAAAATTAAGTGCCTTTCAAAACTGCTGTCAAAAATCTGTAGAACATAGGTTTAAAAAAAAATCACCTTAAGTACATAGTGAGTACTTTCCCCGGTCCTGAAAATAAAAAACACCCAAAGCCTTCCACATCTTCTGCTTTGCGAGCAGGCAGTAGTGGGGTGCTTGACACAAGTAAATTGATAGCTGAATTGATAGCGGGTCATAGGGACACACGCAGATGTGAGACAGGCACAGCAGCTAGAGTAAGGGAAAGGTGGGCACACTTTAACGTGTTCTGCTCAAAGGAGCATGCCCAGAAGTGAAGGGCAAGGTGCTTCCAGTGATGACAGAGGGCTCTGCCCAAGAGCTGCTGCTCAAGTCTTTCCCAGCTACACAGCATCACAAAAGGGCAAGCAGCAACATTTCATACCTTCCTCTATGCTTTATCCCACTGCGGGAAGCTGGCAAGAACCTAACTGATCCTTCTATTTTCATCCCCATTTCCCTCCATTCCTTTATCCAGAGTCACTAAATGCGAATCTTATCCAATCATGTTCCTGCTTAAATTTTTTTACAGGGCCTTCCGCTACTTGCAGAAGAAAATGCAACCTAACTTCTCAAGGCCAAGCAGAGTCTTGCTGGTAGATATACTTCCTCACATGTCCATGTGCAGATAGTATACATTTTTGAATGTATTGTGTGATTTCACACTCCTACCACTTTTGCTATTTAACCTATTTAACACATTGAGGGTAGTTTTTATCGTGCGTTAACAGGTGGCGCGGGTCATTTTTGCTAATTTTTTAAGTATTAAAAAAAGTATAAAAATAAACATATTTATACATTACCCGCATTCTACCACTAGCCTATAAAAAATGTATTAATACGTGTCCCGTGCTCTGCTACCAGTCAACGTAAAAACGTATAAATACGTTTCCCGCATACAATGTGTTAAAAGCACTCTCAGTTCCTCAACCCCAGGTAGAATTAATCACTATGTTTCAACATGATATCAATAGATTAAGCTGTAAGTACTCCCTACAAAGGTCCCAAGTGCCCTAGCAATCAAAAACCACAGGAACCATTTGGTCCACTGAGGAAGACCTACTCAATACCCAGTATGTGGTAAGTGAGATGTGTTTGCTGAATATTTTGCTGAACAGATTTACTTTATCACACTGTTTTGTTCCTTTCTGTTACACCTCCTTAACAAGATTACAAATTCCCTGAAGGTAGAGCCTTTGGCATCCGTCATTTGTATTCCCCAGGAGGCTTATTCAGTGTTAAACATCTTATTAACTATTCAATTAATACTTGTTGAAATCAATTACCTTTTCAATGGTTTCTGTGATGAGGGTCTCTGGCAAGGAAACATTTTCACCTAGGATCAAAGCAGAAATTACATCCAAGAGGGTCTGCCGGCAAGATGTGGAGAAATGGGCTATTTGTAATGATTGAGACAATATCTATAAAATAAAAGAAAAGGCAAAGCACACTTAGTGATCAGCTTTTAATGAACAGACTCCAAGGAAATTAAGTTGGGAACTCACCTTACAAACATCAACAGGTTTGGTTATCTTAGATCCATTTCCATGTTTCACAAGTATCAGGTATGTTTCCAACAACCTTTTTACCTGTTCAGAACTTTCACCAGAGTTAGTTTTGGTTACTTTTGTATGTAGATCCAGGAGAGATTCCTGAAAACGAGGAATTTAACGGAGAAAATAACTATAAAATATCAAACTCATCAAATCTAAAAAATTTTCATTTTTTTAGCTTTGAAAGATAAAAATGTATTTACTGGCTCCTTGTCATTAGTGATAGTAACAGCTGACATTTCTAAGCATGCTGTTCTCAGCCCTTAAGTATTAACCTATCATCCTCACAGCAACCCTAAAGAAGGGATTATCGTAACTCCCATTTACCAGATCGAAAGAATGAAGATTAGAGGTTTAAAATACTTTAAAGTCACACCAACACTAAGTGATAGAGCCAATATTCAAGAAGAAGCAGGCTGGCTGCAAAGCCTTAACCACTATGCTCTAGCCAGCTCAAGATATCAAATCAAATTAAAATAGTGCATGGGGTAAAAGAAAGTCCCTATATGTATTGAAAGTATAAAGAAAACAATTATAAAATACAATCTGCAGGAGTGGTCTGTTAAATTCACAACAATGATCAACTCTTCACCTCCTTTTCATATACAAATCCTTGAAAATTAGAACTCACTTGCAAACATTCAAAAAATATACCAAAATGTTCTTTGTAGATGTAGAATGCACTGGATCTGGCCATATTTTTGAGTGTTTCTCCAATTAAAATCCAAGGTAATTGAGCTTCTGTTTCAGTAATTGGTCCTAATTTTTGCAAAATTAGCTTCACCGCCTACAAGAATTCAAGAATCATGAAAATGAACATGTAAATTCATTTAAAGTACTAACCTTTACCTCCCACTCTAACTATTCCACACTGTAATTAAGTTATCTTAAAGTCTATCTGGACTGACCCAGGATATGGCCACTTTGATGGTGAAGTTAACATAAGTCCCAAAAGAAATTTCCTAACTAGATTTTATCATACAGACAGGCCACACCCTGTTCATTAATCAATTTCTGTTATCTTCTAGGATCCAACATGAAGAACAATGATATTAGAAATAAACACAGTCACCCAAAGTCCCAGATAAGCACTGTTATTGAAGCTCTAATGGTTCCCATTGAATGCTTTGTATTTATTCTCGGCTATGCGTCTCTCCACATCATTTGCATATATCTTATCTGTTTTCTTTTTAATCCCTTTCACAGACTCAAAATATTCCTCCTGGTTATTTACCGTTCCTGCACAGGAGTGAAACATATTCCGAACTCCTTTACACATTTCAAAGAGCAACTGTCCAACACCTTCTACCTTTTCTGGGTGTTCATCAAGATCAAGAAACATTAAATTGAAAAGTGCATTTTTATCAGAAACCTGAAACACACAAAATGAAAATGGAAATTATATTTACAACCTAAACACATCCAAATGAAGAAATGTTATTTGCTCTTCTGTATACTCATATTTAAATACAACTTAGACAAAATTTTGAAAGGAATATACTTGCAATAATTTCAAACTATTGCAATTATAATACTATCACTCGTAATTGTATACAAAGAAGAGCTCAATTCACTGGTGTAATATAAATGCACGTACCAAGGAAAAACATACAAGGCAATCATCTGTCTTTTAAATCAATCATATATTTTACAATAGATCTTCATACAAATAGCTACATAAGATACAAAATATTTTCATACTAATGTTTTTGTCTTATTATAAAGACCCTCAAAATTTTATGGTTGAAACAAATACAGATGACACTGTGCAATTGTTTCTTCCAGGAAATTATTGTCAAAATTCCTATGAATCTCCCTGTCACTGAACCAAAAACCTAAATAAAAGGGTGGCTCAAATTATTTCACATTAGTGAGCAAAGACACCTTTATGTGAGATAAACTTTCTATGTATATAAAGTATTAGTCCATATTAACCACATTATAAAAGATATCTGTTTCTATTCATTAGATTTTGAGAATTAATGATCAAAAATATGCAAAATATCAGACTAACCTTTCTCATCAAAAAAGTAAAGCTTTCAGCAGCAAAATTTCTTACATGTAGTTTTTTATGAGCCAGGAGTGTACTGTACATGCTAAAAATGAGAAAATAAGACACGTGGAATTAATCATCATTTTAAGATATACTACATGCCAACTCCAGGTTCACCATTTTGCTGGGGAAGCAAATACACAGCAGGTATGATATCAGTAGTTTACGGTCTCATTAGATTACAAGAACCCACATGGTGAGCAGAAGACTGAAGGTCACAGAAATGAATCAACAGTAATGATCTTACAGTAAAGAATACATGAGAAGCTGAAACACGTAGTGAGTCTTGGAGGACAGGAATAATTCAGGTATGTACTGGGGTGCACATTACTAGAGATAACAAGGAGACTGAGTTCAGTATAAAAGAGGAAGGATGAGATGTTTGGGGAAGGCAACCACAGACAGGGTGGCCCAGGTAAACAGGGGACCACCAAGCAGGGGAGACTGGACTCTAGCTTCCACTCATGTGAGCGCTTACTCCAGCCTCCGTTCCTATGCAGCCCAACTCTATGGTGTAGGCACTATTATTGTTCCCACTCAACAGACACTGAAACTGAGGCAGAAAGGCTAAGCAACCTGATAGAGGTTGTAGAGCTAAAAGTAAATATCATTTGTATAACTGCATTGTTTCAAGTGATCTCCCTAATGATAGGATAGCATGGAATAGACTCTCTCCTTTTTGCTGTATCTCCAGTACTTAATAATTCCTTGCTCATTGAAGGTACTAATGAATATGGGTAGCTAAGAAATGAGTATTTCAGAAAGATTAATTTGCAGCCGTACACAGGGTAAAGGAAAGGAAGAAGTTGGCAGCCCAAATAGAAACTGCTTAAATCATGCAAATTTGGGTAAACAAGGACATAGAGGTGGTTGCCGGCAAACAGAAAGGCAAAGGGAAAATCCAAGAGATATTTCATAGTCCCTGCAATGGAACCAAAGGCCTCATGGTGCCCACAAGGCCCTTGGGATCAATCCTCCTGCTGCCATGTCCCAGCCATCACCCGAGTCCCCTTTCCTTACACACACTTAGTCCACTGCCCAGGCCTCCTTGCTGTTCCTCACACATGCTGGGCACTCAACCAAGATGTCCTCTCACTGCTAAAATGCAAACTTGGCGCAAAAAGAGTTGTTTGTTTATCTGCTTTGTGACTGTATCTCAACACACCCCATTCAATAAATATTCACAAAACTGAAAGAGAAAGTGAATAACAGATTTAAGAGAATTTGGAATCCTTGAAGACAACTGGGTCAAAGGTGGCTCAGGTGACAAGAAAGATGGTGTCACCATTAGAAACTGGTTGACCAAACAGGGTCAGCCAGTAAGGACCTATTTCTGAGAACATGAGTGACTGAGAAGAGTTCACTTGAATGGGGATGTGTTAGCTCTGGTTTCAGTAACGCTCAAGTGAATATCCCCACAAATTAACATCAGTTTCTAAGACATTCTATTCAAAGCTTCATAGAGAACTTAGTAACGCTCAAGTGAATATCCCCACAAATTAACATCAGTTTCTAAGACATTCTATTCAAAGCTTCATAGAGAACTTAGTAAAGGCTGGAAAAATATTCCTGTCTCATTCTTTGCTCAAATAGGGTGAGTTGAAGGGTGGGACAAAGGAGAACAGGGTGAACGGAGCATGGGACAAAAGCAAAACCAACAGCCTTATACCATACCCACACCTTGGGGGTTGAGGAGTAGGGTAAAGAGCTGGTCATATATATTCCAGTGACAATTAAAGTATGTAGAAATAATCAAGACACCAAGCAGAGCAAAGTCACAGATTAAAAGAGATTATAAACAATCTTTCCCTAACTTTAAACTAAAAGTTATTATGGAATTCATTCTCTTTGCCTGTCTAAATTTTGTTCACAAATATTATGTTTTTGTTTTAATAAGTATGCTATCTGCTGGGGAAATGCAGATATTGAAGATGGGATTCTTCAAGAGTTTACAGGTTTGCAGATGGTACCCTTACATTAAGAACAATTATAACAGAAGTTGTGTAACATAAACTGGTAAAATACCAGAGGGGGTCAGAGTACAAAGCTTTCACTTCTGGCTGAAGTGACAAGGAGTTTTTGGGGAAGTTATGAAATCAAGCCAGGCTTTGATAGTGGGGGATATACTTTCAATAGCAGAAGATACAAGAAGGTTAGGGAGGTGCAGAAGGGTATAGTGAGACTGTTGACCACTTGGGCTGGAGAATCAACTCCATAAAAGGACACAATTAGGGAGTGCACTGGGAATGTAGTTTGGAGTCAGAAGCCAGAGAAAAGGCAATTAAAGCTTACATTAGCATCAGGAAGCCAGGTTTGCAAGTGAGCATGACCGGTGTTAGAGTGTTGTAACTAAATGCACAATGGGAGTCAGAAACTCTCTCCTGCTTGTCAGTGTCAATCAAACCTGCCTTTGACCTAAAAATAACAACTTATAAAACTGAAATACTCCAAAGAATATTGAACAGGCCCATTCTATTTAGGTCTCAACTCAAGCACACAAAAATTTCCAGAGGAAATCTTGAATGTATAGAACATACATATGCACATTGCCTTTGCTGTCAAAATTGATGCAGATGAGAAGCAGGATTGACTGAGAAGGGGACATCTTTTAGGGATGAAGGAAATGTTTTTAAACTGGCTGCGGTGGTGGTTGCACAACTTTCTAAATTTACTAAACAGCATGAAATCATAAATAAAATAAAGTTAAAAGAAAAGCAATTCATCCATACTAGAGCTTACCTGTATATATTTCCCATGTCCTTCACCATCAGTCGCCACAGGTATTTGTAAAGATATGACAGTGAGGTGAAAGCCCATTCTAACAACTCTGTGTTCTGAGTCTCCAAGATTGAGGTGATGGTCAGGAAAAAATCCTGAAAATGCGGATAGAAATCTGTCTGGAGATCTCGTGCCAATTGTACAACCAAGCTGGATTAAAAATAAGCAGAAATTACTGATTCTATGACATGTAGGTCAAAAAACAAAAGACTGCAAATCTAATTCACAAGTGAGAGTAGATCACCTATTATCACAGGATTAATTAAAGTTTCCAGACCAAATCTCAAAAGAGGAATATAATTTTTCACATTTGAAGAATTCAGCTAAGATAACAGACTAAAACAAGAAGGTCCATTCCATTACAAGTTATGGTTAATCATTTTACAGAGAAAATAGGTTCTCATAAAAGCATAAAATGAAAGCAAAAAAGTATGCCCCTAAAGTTCTACTTTATGGTAATACACTATTATTTTGACCTACCAAAAAGGTAAATTCTTGATTTTAAATTACAAACACCAGACCTGATGCAAATATAGCTATAAAATACCTTTTAAAAATTCAGATACATGTCATCAAATTTTCTTTCAACATTCTACTTACTCCAAAAGAGGCTGATAGGCAAAACTGTTCTTGATTTGTAGGTGAGTCTTCAAACTTTGAACTATCTCGTTTTGATGATAGACCAACTGATTGAATGATTGGCATTTGTCAATAACTTCTTTGTAAAATTTCCCTGGGTTAAAAAAAAAACACAAGAAAGAGTATGTTCTACTTTTCTACCACTATTTAGTTTTTTTGAACAGATAAAGTGCAAATTATTAAAACAGAATAAAATACAACAAAATTAGGAAATACCAAAGTGTTCTGTAAGGTTCAATTCTCTCCATTTCAGCAGACCCTCAAAAAAGTAAGTTTCAACCTCCTGTCAAGATTAAAAGCAGTGCATTAATGCCAGTTCATTAATTAGACAACTCAAGGAAAAACTACAATCAAAGCAAATAAGAATAATGCTATCTTAACACGATGATGACAGTCAACAGTTTAAAAACAGGTTTTTTTTAATAAGGGCTTTAACTAACCATACTTAAAAAAATATCAGGAGTACAATATATACAGATATTAAAATAAAATGCTTTGTTGATTTGGTTGCAACAGATAATTCTTTATATCCATATAATTATCACACTAAGGAAGAAAAACCTTTTCTGTGTTATCGCTATAACCTTGTGGGGAAGTTTATTTGCATTTTTTGTTAAAGCTAAAAACAGGTGCCCCCCTGGACCAAGCAATTCCCATTTTGGAAACATTTCCTTAAACATCTACAAACACACAAGTCTAAAGACGTTTACTCAAAATTACATAAAACAGATGACAGGAAACTGTTTGGTATAACTGGAGCATATTATGTGGTTATTAAACCACATATCTAGTGAACTAGAAGGCTATATATCCCCAAAGTCATAAAAACAAGTTACACAGCGTATAGTAGAACCCAGTTTTTCTTTTTAAAAGAAGACCTCTATAAATGTCTGCACAATTTTGTATGAAAAAAACATACACCAAACTCTCAGTATTGGTCTCATAGGCAAGAAAGAACACTAAAGATGAGATAAAGATTTTCTACGTTTACCACCATATTGTTTAGCTTGTTAACACATACATATTACTTTGTATTTTGAAAGGCAAAACCAATAAATTACTACCTTCCATGTATGCGTACACGGTGAACAAGCAAGAGCAGGCGAGAACAAATAAATAATTTAAGCACATGTACAAACAGCATGCCAAATCTTCTACAACCTTAAGAAAATTAAATCCTTACATTGTGCTTTGTCTTTAAACAATTAAAATGAAAGAAAATCAACAGCTAGACAGAATAGAAAGGAAGAGAATCCCATTAAATTTTGTTTCTAAGGCAGAAGGGAAAGATATCTAACAATTTAAAACCTAAACAGAGGGCATTCTCAGCCTAGCAGAGGAATGGGCACCTGGCAGTCATCTGGGATAGACTATGTCCCTGTCCCTGGTTACAGGACTTGCAGTCTCTACTCCCAAGAGATGGAGTCTCTTTCCTCACCCATTGAATCTGGCCCAGTATCACAACTTCTTCAATATCTACTTCTACTTCTTCAACATCTCTGGAATCTTTCCCTTTTTTCTGTCTTGACTGCTGCTACCATAATAATTTCTTATCTACAGAACTGTCAGATCCTCACAACTATTGCCCTGAATCTGGTCCTGTTCTTTTCTCCCCACTAAAATCACTGAGGTTTAAAACTTAAGCCTGATCATGTTACCCACTCCCTGCCATACAATCCTAGAAAGAGACCCCATAGCTTCAGGAAAAAAAATTTAGCTTGATATAAGAAGCCATTTATGATCCCTGATGATTTCTCCAGCTTTCTCTCTCACCATCAACACAAACACCTATCACACAAATTACAACCACTCTGAATTGCTTTGTAGTTTCTTGAGTGTGGTATGCATTCTCTAGCATCTGGTCTATTACACAGGCTTCTGCCCTAGCTAGAAACATGCTTTCCTGTCCTTCTTGCCATACTAAACCCTTTACAAACAGTAAGATTCAACTCAGGTATTGCCTTGTCTATATCCCTTGTTTGACATCCCATCTTACTCCCCAAAGAATTTAGGTTAGGTTCCATCAGTGCAATCCCAAGCATTATATTCTTACTTAGATAATATTGCTTAACATGCAGAATTCACACATTAAGACAATGCATACAGAGACATGAACAGAGTTTTTCTAGAGCCAAGCAAAGAAAACTAAAAACTAAGGTTGAACCCCTAAACTACAGGCATGCAATAAAGGACCTTAGAAGGCTAGTAGAGAAATAATGACGATGCAGATTTTAAAGTAGAGGTTTGACTAAATTAGAGGGGGATTAGAATTGGAAAAAAATATGTAGTCAAGCCCCCTTTCTCCTTATAGAGGAGAAAACCATGCCCAAGAAAGGTGACTTACTTAATATGTCTATAAAACTGCAGTTTAAAAAGTATGGATTTACAGCGGTGCTTGGGACTGAATACGAGAAAGGGAAAGGCTGGAATCACAGACGCCCAGCTGCGTGTCAACTTAATTGTCTAACACAGATCATTCAACAGAACTTTTCACAATGATGGAAATGTTTCATATCTGCACTTGTCCAATATGGCAGCAATGAGTGACATAGAGCTCCCGAGTGCTTGGATTTTTAATCTACTCTAATTTATATCTAATTTATGATATGTGGATACTGTATTAGATAGTCTAATGCATTTCATGTTAAGAAAGGAATAACTTGAAAAACATTTCACTTCTACTAAGGGAGACAAAAACAAAAAACAAAAGAAAACAAAAAAGCAACCCTAACTATGAATACTTGAAACAGGCCAGTGTAAGATTCTCTTACCTCATCATAGTTTGCAGTTCTGTCAATCCGGTGAATAATATCGATATTCACATTCCCCAGTCGTTCTGCAAATGTAAGAAACTGGGGGAAGGAGGAGAGAGATGTTTGTGTCATCATTAGTACTTACCCTATCTTAAATATGTTTGTGATATAACAATCTCATGTGCAGTTTCCTTAAGATAGTAGATAACATTTAAAGCTTCAATAAGCCTCCTCGTGTGTTGTCATTACACATAATAATATGCTTCACATGCAATTACAGATTAGTAATAATAAAACTGAATTTTTAAACTAAAAATATCCTCACTGATGAAACACAAAAATGTAAAGACAAAATGAAAGACAGTTTTGAATGCATTGTATTATACGTATATTGAATTATGGGAAGATCACGAAACAATTCTAGGAATACGTTTGCGTAAATTGTTTCAGGCATGACATGTAAATTGTTTCAGGCATGACATGTAATTTCCATGTTAGCTGGATGGGCTTAGAGGTATGCAGGCAAAACGGCCTTTCACACTGGCCCACTCCTACCCAGGGACCAACGGAGACTCTCACGTTGCAACTATAGTATTTTAAAACACATAAAATCACTACTATTGCGTGTTAATGAAGTAACTCTCAACCCTCAAGGGGTAAACATAAAGTAACTTAGTAGCCCTGAGCAGGAAATCAACTTCACACAGCCGACAACCCCTCCCTCCCGTGTTCCGCAAAGAGAGTGGAGAACACGTCTTAAGCAATTAGCCTATAATCAATCATTTAAATTCAGATTGAAGGAAATTCCCAGGCGGGCCGCACCCCACAAACCAAGAACAAAATCTGCCATCCAGACTTCTTTCCCCACCTCATGTTTACGATACCCGGAGAGTATCCCACTTTTGACAGAGTATCCTGACAAGTGATTCACGATCGGCCCAAAACACTCAGCCCGGGGAAGTGCTGTTCAGAGTCACTTCCACCGCTGAGATTCCAGGAATCCACGGTTTTGGCCCAAGCTTCCTCGCTTACCCGGTGCGTGTTCTCGGTCTTGTGGGAAACGGGCTTTGTCTTCATGGCTGCAGAGGGGGAGCGGCCGCGAGGGCCTCGCGAAGAGTCGAGAGGATGCAACCGACTGTGGGGAAGGGAAACTGGTTCGCACTCTTGCACTCTCGGATTCCCAGATGCGAAGACTCTCACGTGCGGATAGAGCCCCTGGGCGCCGCCATGTTGGAGGCAAGGAGGAGCCTGAGTCGGTCACGTGGGCGGAAGAAGCGCAGGGAGCATGCGCACTCTCCTGGGGAAGCTGGCACCAGGTCGGAAGAGGCAGGGCGTGAAAGGTGGGCGTGGTGTTGTTTTTACTCTTCGGTATAGGTGTGTAAGGAAAATGTGTGCTTTTATTGTGAAAGAAAACATCTGTAATGACTATCAGCTAACAATCATTGCTCCACACTGTGTGCGCTGACCATGCAAAACTCTTTACCTCAGTACTTTTCACAAGTAAAGCGTCTTGTGAACACTAATTATAAGTGAGGTACATGTTTTTAAGCCGTTTTGAGACTAAAGTGAAGCTGATATGTGCTGTTAACCCTTGAACCACCACAGGTTCTTGTCTCATGAAGCCATATAAAGGAATTCGCAGACTTTTAGATAAGTAGGCAAAGAGAAGCAAGTCTTTATTCAAGAAAGTAAGAAACAGTTTATTTGGAAAGGAAAGAACGAAAGCAAAGACTCCAAGGCAAAGTTGCCAAGGAGGGACGAAGGTGCCACTAGATGCCTATGTCTAGAGTATTTAAACCTTTTTTCCTCTATTCTATAAGCTCATCATTCTATTTTGTGATTGGCTCTTTCTCCTAGTGGCTATCCTCCTCTGGGCAGATGTGCCCATTTTCTTTTCTTTTAAGGTCTGCCAACATTTACTGTCCCAATTAAATTTTAGCCTTGAAATTATCTGTTCTCATTAGCTTCCCTGGGCCTCTGACCTCGTCTCTGGAGTATGTGTGGTTGGCAGAATTTACTGACCTTACCTTTGTCTCCAAAGTCCCTACCTGACTGTCCCTGAAGCTGCCTAATTAACTCTAACTTGCCCTGGACTCAAAAGGAAAGCAAGAATGTGCAGCTGTAAGTGGCAATTTGACAGAGGTCACTTAGCTCCGGTATCTGATTTTCTTAACCACCATGCTTTAAATAAAATAGAAAAATATTACAGAAGGCATTTTAATGAAAACTCTTACTACATGCACAGCTTCCAAAAACATTGTGATGCTTTTCCTATTACTCTAATATCATGTTAACCAAATAAATTGTACAAACAGTTGTGTGTGTAATATATATTATATTCATGATATCCCACATTTGACAAATATTTTTATAGGCTGTGCACTGTTTTTCTGATTTGAACAAGACAGATAACAATAATAATAGTTCTATTTGGATATTTAGTCTAAGGTAGTTACATCTTAGATAGCTAAGAATAGATACTAAGGCAGTTGAATACATTCCTGACTAAAGGCTGGGGGTGGTGTCTTAAATACATTTAACTGCTGCCAAGTGTGATGTATTTAAGGAAGTGGAACTGGATGAGATCATTTATGGAGAGAGTGATGAAAAGGAGGATGCAGAAGGAGGATCCTTGCTGAATCCTGGAGTGGGGTCAACATTTAAAAGTGAGTGATCAGGAAAATGATTGGAAAAGAGAGTCAATGAGATAGAAACCAGCTCATCTTGACATGGAAGCAGACTAGTGACCTAAAAAGCTGAGAATAGAGTAGTGGCCGCTGGATCTGACAAGGTGAAGGTCAGTGGTGTTCAGTGTAAAGGACAGGAAGCAAAAATGCATGGACTGAGGACTCAAGTGAAGAAGTGAAATAGTTGTAATATTTTCATAGTACTGGCATTACAGCATCAACATCTTCTGTCATCGGGTTGTTATAAACAGTTTTAGTGGCTTTATAGCATTTATGGATTTTACTTTTAAAAAACTATTAAAGTAGTATTGGCTTGCGGATTTTACTTTTTAATAATAAATATAGACTTGCCCAATGTTTGGCTGGCTCCCAGTTGACTAAATGGCTTTTTTTCTTTTTTCTTTAGGTGGTACTTCACTTCTGTCTCCTCAGAAAAAATTCACGTGAACTTATTCACACTTAAATGTTTAGATGATTTCAAAGAGTTAGAAGTCCACAGTTACCTGAAGGTAAGAGCCCTAATTTTAAGCAATATTTCCAACTGGTTGCTAAAATCATTCTCATAATTGTGCCCTTTTCCTACTTTGTTACTTATTTTTGGTACTGGAGGGAATAGAATGATAAGGAGTAGAGAGAAAATAAAAATCAAGAACACTAAAAGAACTGACTCAAATTACATGTTGCATTTTTACTCATTTTATGATTAATAACTCTGACTGAATGATATGTTAATATTACATAGTGATTAAGAGCATGGGTGCTGGAACCAGACTACTTAGGTTTAAATCCTAGATCTGCCGTTTGTTAGTGGTGTGATTTAGGGGATTTACTTAGCCTCTCTGACATCATTTCCTTATATGTATCATGCTATCCAATAGACTTCATAAGAGGCTGTTGTGTAGAGTAAATGAGCTAATGCATGAAAAGTGCTTAGGATGGTGCCAAGAACCGTAACTGCAACCTCTGACAAGTTACAGAACTTTCCTAAGTCCAAACTTACTGATCTAATAAATGATAATAATATGTGCTTTTCAAAGTTTTGTGTTAGCGCATAGAATACAGAAAAAAACATTAGCTGAATAGATAAATAAGTGACCATCTTGCTACCTGACAAATTCTTTGAGAGAAATCCCATACTTTTTCAGCTTTCTATCACCAGTGCATCCTTTGAATTCAAGGGTTGTTTGATGAATATTTGTTAAGTTAAAGCAAATGATACTTTGTTTAACCCTAACAGTTTCAAGAGTAATATAATTTCTACATCGAATGTGGGTGGTTTTTGTTGTTTATTTTTTTCAACTATCAGTGGAATATTATTTTGGAAACTTCTGTGAATTACATAGGTATTAACTTCCTTTTTCTCACCTTCTCCTGCCCCCATCAGAAAGAGTAAAAGAAAAAATTAACATTTAAAATCTCTTATCTAACTTTTTCTTATGTTAAAAAAACTTAAGTGGTGCTGCTCCTTTACAAGAATACTGCTTTTCAAGGGAATTCGCTGTCTGTCTGTATGCTCACTATAGACTTCTCCTCCTTTCTGGGGGGAAAAATGGTCCGTGTTTCTGCTACCTTTTAATCAATGCATTTCTAAATTATTACACATTGTCATTCCCCACCTTAGAGACTTGATTGTTGGATGTATTTTTCATGTGGCAAAAATTCAGGGTCGTTTTGTGTGGCTTGTCTAAGCATCAGAACCAGTAATGTTGACATTCTGGTTTTGAGGGGGAAAATAAGTAGAGATGTATTCATTCCCTGGAAGAACAAATGTAGGACACCGAAATAGGGGTTGCACAGATTTAAGTAGGCTGATAGACACTACTTGGTTTTGAATTCTGGAGCAGTCCACCACCTACACTGCAGTGTAACCCAGAACATAAATCTCCACAGCAAGAAGTTTGGTCAGGCACTGTGAAATGGCAATCTGCTTCATTTTGTTCTAAGTGTATCAGAACAGAAGGGGCAGTGTAGGTGATTGGTGGTGAGCAGTAACCTGTGAAGGGTCATGTGTGGGCATTTCTGCAAATGCTTTGTCAATCTGGAAACCAAGGGAAGAGGCAAGAATCCTATTGAAATACACTTCCATATGTAACTTCCCCAAGACCCCAGGTCTCCTTAGCTCCATGATTTCAAGGCCAAAATGAAGTTTATGGGTATTCAAGGTTACTTAAAACCTGGTTCATTGGGGTCATCTCAGAAGACCAGGATGTGCCCAAGAAAGCAGAAAATCTACCTAGAAGTGAGTGGCCAGGAAAGTGGTAGTGGTAGATCATTCCCTTATTGAGAGAACTGTTTGCTGCTCATGGTGGTATATACATAGGTAGGCAGCAAAATCATGATGTTTGGATTCAGAAGAACAACTGGGTCCCTGTTTTAGGATTTTCCACATATTAGCCAATAAATGGACTAGGGACATAGTATCCAAGCCTCAGATTTCTCATCTTTAAAATAGACATAACAACCAAGTCTGCCTTTTCATTTACCTATTGTTTAGGATATCCTCTGATATAAAACAGGTAACTTCTACAGAACTATATAAATATGAATTCTTATTGTTTACTTTTCAACGTGTGACCACTTTTCAGCATTGGGATTACTGAGCATTTATTCTCCTTTCTTGCATTTAAAACTCAGACATCAAATCAGAGACATTAGACTAGAAGTTGCAAATTGGGGGCCTCATAAGCCCAGTGTAGCCCAGAGGTTTGTTTGGCTTACAATAAAAAAATATTTAATTTGTTAAAAATCTGGAAATTTCAGGTGGAAGATCCAGATTTTCAGCTTCACTTCTAAAATAAAATATCCACAACAGTGGGCCTACGTTCTGAAAAGCAACAATTACCTGGAGTTGAGAAGTGGCAGCCCCTACTCTTGGCCCATACCTTGAATGGAAGCATCCACCTGACTCCTGTGGGCATTTCAGTTTGCAGCTCCTGCATTCGGTTCTTCCTCCAGTGGAAGACTATTTTTGGTTTTAAACTTGGCCTCCCTGGTGGCACAGGGGTTGAAGCCTCAGCGCTATCACGTGATCGCCAGCCACTGCAGCATGAGTTCAATCCCTGGCCAGGGAGCTTCCCACACGGCACAGCAGACCTCTCCTGTCTCACCCTCTCCGCCCCTCAGCAGTGTATTTCAGTAGATCTACCTGTTCTGCTCCCCACTCTATCTCTGGTAAATCCTCTTACCCACTACACCTCTGGCCTACACCCCAGTCTTGTGTGCATAAATTAATACAAATAAATGTTTAAAAAATAAGTAAATAAACTTGCCTCTTGCAGCTAGCAGATCTGGGTGGGGCCTGAGAATTTGCATTTCTAATAAGTTCCTGAAACAAACACCCTGCTGTTTAATAAGGTGAGTGACTCAACTTTTCATAGGGAGGTTGGTGCAGTTTTTCAGTTGTTAAAATATTTGTAACACCCATCCCCGAAACATCCCTTCACACACCATTGCCTCTAGTTTCAGCTTGTTTTCCTTCTTCACTTTCACTCACCATTTGCATTTCTGTCAGGAACTTTAAGTTCCTTTTTTAAAAAGATTTTTTATTTATGCATAGGAGAACTGGGATGCAGGCCAGTGGTATAGGTTGGGGGTGCAGAGAGGATTCACCAGAAACGGTGTGGGGAGCAGAATCGGTGGATTCACTGAAATACACTGCTGAGGGGAGCAGTGGGTGAGAGAGGAGAGGTCTGCTGAGCCATGTGGGAATCTCCCTGGCTTGGGATTGAACTCATGCTGGAACTCCAACTACGTGCTGCAGTGGCTGTGATAGCTTCATGGTGCTGAGACTTAACCCCTTGTGCCACCAGGGGTCCCTTCTTTTTTTAAAAAAAAAGATGTCATAGTATAGCCTAAATTAACCTGTTTTTTGAGCAACAAAATATTACCTATCTTTATATACCCATACCCATAATTTTTACTTTCTGTTTATATCTTTAATGGACTGTTGCTGTCTTCTTTGGGAGGATTAGGGTTATCACAGTTCGGGTTTATCTCTGTTTCTCCATTTCCTCACTCTCCTTTTGGTTATGTCTTCGCATCCAAATTCGTTTTTTATTGTAGTCACTTGATAGAGAGGCGAGATTGGACTCTGCTGCCAGGCCTCCCAGGCTCATACCTTTGGCCTGTACAGCCCTATGAGCCTCAGCTCAGTCCCCCCAAAATCAGAAGGACTACTACTGTCCCTCATGGGAATCTTATATTACATTGGTTCTCAAAATGTGGTTCCCTAAACAACAGCATCTGCACCCTCTGAGAACTTGTTAGAAATACAAATTCTCAGGCCCTGCCCAAAGCCTATTGCCTCAGAAACTCTGGGGTTGGGGCCCAGTAATCTGTGACTTGGCAGCCTTCCAGGTGATTCTGATGCAGACTCAAGTTAGTTCAGGAATCACTGTCTCTGAAATGTATGCGAAAGTACCACGTACTATAGAAAATGTTTACAGTTATTGCTGTTTAGTCTCTATATAAATGTTTGCTATTATCATTATTTAATTCTCTTACCCACACCTGTGAGGTAGATTGTATTATGCTCACTTTAAATATGAGGGATCTGAAACTTAGAGAAATGCTAAGTGATTGCAGATATCAAACCGAGAGTCAGAAAACCTGGATCCTAATGGTGGGAGGCTCCACTCAGCTGTGTGGTTTTTGTAAAATTAACTTGCATTGAAAAAAAATGTCTGTGTACATGCCTGGAATGTTGTTCCTAGAACTTATTCCGTATGTACAGTGGGAACTTTTCAATATTAGTTGGGGGAGGTAGAGGCAGGAAAGTTTCTTACATACCACTCTTTGAACTGAGTGATAAGAATACCTTTAAAGATACACTTAAAAACACATTTTCAGAGAATGAAGAGACAAGCCACAGACTAGGGAAATATTTCCAAAACACATATCTGATAAGAGACATGTAGGTAAAATGTGCAACGATCTCTAAAAATTCAATAATAAAAAGCCAAAGCAACAAAAATGGGTAAAAAACCTGAACAGATGTCTCACAAAAGAAGATACACAGATGGCAAATAAGCATGTGAAAAGATGCTCAACATTGTATGTAATTAGAGAATTACAAACTCAAATGACAATGAGATATTTTACATACCTATTAAAATGGTCAAAATACCTAAACACAAACACTGGAGAGGATCGGGAGCAACAGGAACTCTCATCTGTTGCTGGTGGAATGCAAAAGGGTAAGCCACTTTGGAAAACAGTTACCTATCTTCTCCAAAACTAAATATTGTTGTACAGTCCAACAGTAACCATACTAGGCACTTAAATGAACTGAAAACATGTTGACACAAGAATCCACACACATATTTATATCTGACAGTCATAGCAGCTTTCTCCCTAGTTGCCAGAACTTAGAAGCCACCAAGATATCTTTCAAGAGGAGAAGGGATAAACAAACTATGGTATATCCATACAATGGAATATTATTCAGCAACCAAAAGAAATGAATTATCAGATGACAGAAAAACATGGGAGATTCTCAAAAGATCAATGAAGAAAGGAAGAAGCCAATTAGAAAAATCTGCATATTGTATGAGGCCAACTATGTGACATTCTGGAAAAGGAAAACTATAGAGACCATGAAAAGATTGGAGATTGACAGGTGGTGGAAGTGAGAAGGGAGGGATTAGGAGAAGCACAGGATTTTTTTTTCCTTTTTTTTTTTATTGTTATTTATGTCTTTTACATTTTGTATTCCCCTTGGGCAGCCCACCAAGCACAGGATTTTTAGGGCTATAGAAAAACTATTCTCTGTCATACTGTCATTGTGGACGCATAGCATCTTATATTTGTCAATACCCACAGAATGATACAAAAGAAAGAGTGACCCCTAATGTAAATTTAGGTATTAGTTAATAATAATGTATCCATCCATCATAACAAGTATATTAGTGCAAGATATTAATAATTGGGTGAAGTTGTATGGGGAAGGAAAGTGGGTATATGGGAATTCTTTGTACTTTCTGTTCAATTTTTCAGTAAACTTAAAACCACTAAAAATAAAGCCTATTAATTAAAAAAATTCTATCTCCTTTTCCTTTTAAACCTGAAGTCTTTTGGAGGATGTCATGGTTGTCTGAAATGAGATCTAGAAAGACAGTACCCTACTCTTGAATACTGGCAGCTCCAAGAAGAAAAAGCAGGGCCTCCCTGGTGGTGCAGCGGGTTAAGTCTCAACCTATGATGCTATCCATAGCCACTGCAGCATGAGTTCGATCTCCAGCCAGGGAGATTCCCACATTGTGCAGCAGTTGTCTCCTGTCTCGCCCGCTGCTCCCCTCAGCAGTGTGTTTCAGTCAGTCTGCCTGTTCTGCTCCCACTCTGTCTCTGGTGAATCCTCCCCTCCCCCACATCTATGGCCTACGTCCCAGTTCTTGTATGCATAAATAAATAAAAAAAATCTTAAAAAAAAAGAAGAAAAAGCACCAGAATCTAATTAATACTAGAAGCCAAGAAAATTTGGATCTGTGAAATCCTAAATGAATCATACAGGGATGTGAATGTATCAGAACACTTCTTAGAGGGGAAAAAAAATCTTATTTACTCAGTGACTCTTCATTGAGTGCCTTGTATATGTTAGGCACTAATCTAAGGACTAAAGAGAAAGCAGTAAGCACTGCCCTTGGTGGTCTCACATTCTAGTATGAGGACACCAAAATGAACACGTGAATTCATAGTCCATCCAATGGCAATGAAGGGGTAGAAAGTATACTAGAAACTGTTCTTTGTTCTGCAGGATTCATTTTCCCTTTCATCTTTTGGGAAAAGTATCCCTAACTCAGGTTTGAGCTGGTAGTGTGGCCATGCATTAGAGACTGCATTTTCTTCCCTTCATTTTGCAGCTGAGTATAGCATTGTGGCCAAGTTCAGGCTGATATGAGTGGAAGTGTTTTATGTAATTCTCAGTTTATTTACTGAAAAATAAAAGAATAATAGTTGCTTGACTCCTACCTGTAATCTTGCCTTGGGCCCATTTTTTTCCCTTTCTCACTGGCTGGGTTTGACTGGGGCATCCTTGGAAGCCAGCTGTGGAAGATGGCAGAGCTAGCTTAAGACTGCTAAGACTGCTTGATTCTTTTTTTTTATTTTTAAAGATTTATTTATTCATACATACAAGAGCTGGGTTGTAGGCCAGAGGTGTGGGGGGTGAGAGGATTTACCAGAGACAGAGTGGGGAACATAACAGGCTAATTGCCTGAAATACATTGCTGAGGGGAGCAGCAGGCGAGGCAGGAGAGGTCTGCTTTGCCATGTGAGTCAGCTCCCTGGCCAGGGATCGAACTTATGCTATGGTGGCTGCCGATAGCTTTATAGCGCTGAGACTTAACCCCTTGTGCCACTATGGTAGACTGCTTGATTAACTGTTACATGAGAGGGAGATAAACTTCTAACTAACAAAAACCATTTTGTTTTTGGATTCTTTGTTATTGCAGCTTAGTTGGTACCTAATTAAGGGAGTACAAGGGCAAAGTAGGGAAGGTTTACTATGTTGTATAAGAAGTCAGGAACAGACCAACCTGTGTGGGGGGGGTAGTTAGGAAGCATGGGGCTATTTGTATAAAAAGATAATTCTAGACTGAAAGATAACAAGTGCAAAGTCTCTGAGACAGGATTGAGCTCCTCTCTGGTCCAGAACCCCAGCACACTGGTACACAGTGAGTGAGCAGGAGAGGAAGTGAGAGGAGGTGTTGGGGAGCAGATCACACAGAGTTTTTAGACAATGGTGTGAAATTGCTGAAACAACCTCTTAGCAAAGAGCTGAAAGAGTCCAAGGCAAGGATAGTGGAAAAGAGTCCATGAAAGGATGCCACCGCATGACTTAGGACAGAGGAAGGAAGATTGCCTTCTTCTGAAGTGCCTTCAAATTGATCTGTGCTTGAATTCACAGGGAATTCCAAAGACAAAGACATCGTGTTCTCAACATATACTCTTGGATGTATTCATATCAAAACTACATTCATAATATTTTTTCTATATAAGCAGCATGCCTTTTCCAGATATTTAGAGGAGGTTTTACCCAAGAGGTGAATAATACTCCACCAAGGAGTAACCAGAATCTTCCTTCCCATGAATGCCTCTTTCACAAGAGCTATGCAGTCACTAAATTATTAGTAATCATTTCACAGACTAGGGAAACCCAGAAAAGTAAAATGCCTCAGCCACAATGACAGTAAATGAACAGCGGAATTGGTGACTAGTATCCATGTATCATAATATCATTTCCATTACAATCAGCTTCACTTTGTGCTATGTAAAAACGGTGGCAGTGGATATTTCAAAACATCCTAGTGACGTTTGAGCTGGATTTGGTTAGGGAATTCATTATTTTGTGTCAGCAACAAATTTTCTATCCTAATGATTCTTTTTAAGATTTACTTTATTTATGAATACAAGAACTGGGGTGTAGGCAGAGGTGCAGGGGGTGAAAGAACTCACCAGAGACAGAGTGGGGAGCAGAATAGGTGGATCTACTGAAACAACACTGCTGAAGGGAGCAGGGCGAGACAGGAGAGGTCTGCTGCGTCAATGATTCTTTAAGTGAAACAGGGCAGATGAAAAACTACCCTGATTACACACAAATCAGATAATATGGAGGGAGATAATTAGTATTAATAAGGTTTCTTTATAAAGGACTGGGAGGTTTTCAAAGTATTTACCATCCATCTTCTCCTCTGATCCTTAAAGCAGTCATGTGAGGTAAGCAGGTTAGATATTACCTGTGATATTATAGATGAAGAAATAAAATAATCCCAGAGACAAGTGACTCAGCTGAGATTACACATATTTAGTTGATGGTACCAGATTTTCTAACTCCAAGTTCAAAGGACATAATGCCATAATGTATCCTCCCAGGTGATTACAGCTGATGCTTAAACACTTTGCATATAATGACTCATTTACTCTTCCTACAAGGTAAATTCTATTCTCTCCATTTACTAATGGGAAAACTGAGGCCCAAAGAGACTAAGACACTTGCCCAAAGTCACATAGCCTCATAAAGCAGTCAGAGCTGGGACCAAACATTTGCCTATTGCATCCAGAATCTGTGCTCTTAGCCATTCCACTGTGCTACTTCTCCAATTAGGAGTTGGAGGAGATTTTATGATTCAGGTAGGTCAAGGGCATACAAGAGTCTTCAAGATCAAGTTCAGGTAACTCAAAGTTATGACTATCACAAGCCCTTCCCTTTGATGTTTATGGCCACTTGGTCTTATTATCTATTTATATGATAGACAGATGTGATCAAAATTTGATTTTAGACCATTGGGGTGGGATGGAATGTGGTTTCCTCTGAGCTGGCTATGAGCTGGCCACTCATGGGCAACTGTGACCTATTTGCTATCTGCAAATCGCAGCAGACATTCGCTGACTACCGACGAAGTATAACCTGGACCACGAGGCAGGCCAGGGGTGCCTAGGCCGCTGTTGACCTGATTATGTGACTGTCTCCTTGGTGGTCTCGGGATAACTCTGCCTGTGATGACATCAAATACTTTGCTGACACAAATGTCTCTTGATGTGTAGTCACAATGTCCCCTTCTCTGTTCCTCGTAAAACTTTGTCCCCCATTCCAATCCCACCCTCTGGACTTTATTCCTCATACCATCGTTGCAAGATCAGATTTTACTAACCTGTGTGCTTTCAATAAATGGCACAACAACTTCTGCTCAAGTAGCATACTCTTGCAACTCTGCTCCACGACTGTTATTTCCCTCATCGCAGCAACAAAGTTCCTGTTGCAACAGTGAAAGAAGTATCATTCATCATAATAACTACTTTGGCATCAGTGTTGAAAAGGTTTTTTAGGAGGAGTGAACCGTCCACTATTTTGCGCAAGAATCAGTGAACAGAAGTTACCACTCTTTTTCTGTAATTCATAGTAATGTGGGGGAATATAGAAGACATGCTTGTTTCCCTTTATTTCTCCTCTTGGTAGCACCACTTAAGTTTTTTTTTTAGACAATCCCCTCTTTGTTTATTCCCAGTCCATGTGGTCTCAGTACCAACCCAAACCCTATCTCCAGGTTTAGATGCATGGTCCAGGTCAAGGCCAAGTGTAGCCCCCTGAAAAAACCTAAATGACTGGTTAAATAATTGCCTTAGGACTTTGACTTAGACAAGTGGGAAACAGAAGTCCTTTTTATACTTAACAGACGATAAACTGGAGGCTGCTGGTGGCCATCTTGCCCCATGAGGGGCTATTTGCATACGAATGAAGCTAAAACAGACACAAATAGAATGGACAGATGGAGAGAATGAAGTTCCTACTGACAGATGTGGGGTATCTAGCTCTACCTGTGCCTTCTTAGACTTTTCAATAACATAAAACAATAAATTCCATGTGTATTTAAGCAAGTATGATTCAGACTTAGGTTGCTTACCATTAGATATCTTTTCCCTGATTAACTATTTTGAGTGATATAGGTATGATTATTGCCTGAAAGCTGTGTCTATTATCTATTGCCATAATAAAACTGTATAAAAAATAGCCATAGTGCCATGCGACAAGTCTGCAGTTGGCTGGCTGACTCTGCTATTCTGGGTTGGTATTGGGTGATCTTGCGTGGGCCCATTCAAGAATCTGAGGTCTGCTGACAGATGGTCTGGAGCTGGCTAGTCTAGCATGGCTTTGGTGCCAGGAGGGTCAGAAAAGACACTGAGATAATGGAAGCAGGGTGGAAAAAGGGATATTATAATAGAAGCAGAGGTTGGAGTGATGCAAGCTATGAAATGAAGGAATGATGGCAGCCTCTAGAAGCTGGAAAAGCAAGGAAACACATTGGTCTCTGGAGTTGCCTGAAAGAACATAGCCTGGTTGGCCCACTTTAGACTTCTGACTTCCAGAACATTCACTGCATTAAGTCATTAATTTTGTAGTAACGTATTTCAGCAATAGTGTACTAATACAGAGCCCAACTCTGAGTACCCCCCTCTTAAAACATGAAATTACACTCCAGTGAAATTTTTAGAAATTAGTTACTCTCAGTTACATGTAAATAGTAAGAGTTAAGGTATTTTTCAGTTTCCCTAAACTCTTAAACCCAGACTAAATGCAAAAAGGAATAAGCCAAATAGAAAAATGCTGTTTTTAAGAAATAAGAACTAAAATTTCTTGAACACTTGCTATGTGCTTTAGTTTCTTGAACACTTGCTATGTGCTTTAGTTACCTTTTCACGTTTAATTTTCACAACAGCCCTAGGGAGGTAAACACTACTACCGTCCTCCACAGAAGGGTTGAGTACTTTGTCCAACGTCTTGTAGTTCATAAGCAACAAGGCCCAGACTCACCCCAAGGTGGACTGACTCCAAAGCACTCTAGAAGCCTCTAGAAGCCAGAAAAGCAAGGAAACAGATTGCTGTCTGGAGCTGCCTGAAATAGCTTTCACCATGTCCTGTTTCCTGCATGAGAAGGAAACAACGCTATCATGGAAAGCTGGCAACACTGGGAGTCACCAGGAAAGGATCCAGATGGGCCTCTGTGTGTACCTGGGGAAGTTCCCTAATTTGCAGGCTGGATGGCTTGTTCTAGAAAACGTACAGGTTGGACTAGATGACCTATCTCTTTCCGAACGGGGTTTGTGTATCTATTTCAAAGTAAAAGAAAAATCCCACGGGTGAAATAAGAACAGGGAGGCCTCATACCCTACTTGACACACCAAAGGAATTTGCTTCCTCTGGTGAGCAGCTGCTTAAGTTCCAGTATCCATTTGCTTATTTTATTTCTTTACTACCCTCATTTTATAAAGGGAACAAGGGTGAATGTGGTTCATTGACTGATTGCAAGAATGGCTGTAATTTTCCAACCCAGTGGACGAAAAAATGGACTTTAGTGAATAGTCATCGGTCTGCTCCATTGTGCCTTAAGCCTTGGAAAACTTAATTTTTAATGATTCAGCTCTCATTCCTAAATTGAGGCTAGCAGTGGAACATTCAATGTGTTGAAACTCTAAAGCCCAAAGGACATTGCATGGAACATAGACAGCATACCATCAAAGTCATCTGCTGTTGTTATTTTTATCATCATCACAGACTAACTTGCATGTGACTTCCTGTGTGAAGCCTTTCTTCTCTCTTTCCCTTCCTGCTCATTTCTCTACCAGACTTGCCTTATAATTGTCTGTTATGAATGGTCCCTCCTCTACCTGCTTATCGAGGGCGAGGATTGTGTTTGGTTATTTTTATATCTCATAGCATCAGCTCTGGGGTATTGTAAGAACTCACTAAATATTTATTGAAGGGGGAGAAGAGGAAGCCATTGAGGAATGGAGGGAGGGAGGGAGGAAGGGAGAGATGGAAAGAAAGAAAAGGAAGGAAACGAAGTCATCTGTGCACAGGTCAACATCTTGTCATGGATAGATTCAGGAAAGGGCAGCCAGGTAAACTGCATAGCATGGTTCAGTGGTCGCCCGGTCCCAGGGGGCACTGGATACGTTACTCCCACCAGCTCAGGGACCAAGGCTGTCGGCATACCCTTCACACCCTGCACTGGATGCCTCATGCGCCTCCTCACATGGTCTCAGCTGAACGTCACCCAGACATTGCTGCAGCACCCAGCTGCCAGAGGTCTAACCTACAGTGCTCACCTCTGGCGCACAGCCTCCCTCTGCCCTGGGGCTGCTAGGCCGCCATCTCCTAGGGCCCCTGCAGAGATGTGTTTTGACTTTCACATATGCAAACACACAGAAGTGAGTGAGTTGGCATCTCATAGGGCCAATCTCAACCACTTAAGGACAGGAGCTAGCAGGTAAATGGTCTCCTCTGCTGATGCTTAGGCCAGTGATTCTGACCAGTTTGTCCTGGGTTTCCCAGCACTTTTCTGGTTTTTCACTGACATTCAAAAGTTCAGTGCAAAGACTAGGGAAGTCCCACATTGCAGGAACTCCCTAATTCTCAAAAGCATTCTTTAAGACTTCTTAGGGGTGGCAGGGGGTCAAGTTCCATTTCCCAGAACTTAAAACATGCATGTATTGCCTTTCCTTGCTTCCCTGAGATTATGTCCCCAAGCAAACCATCTCCATGCAAGCTCCTGTCTCAGGTTCTGCTTTCTGTTGGTCTTTGAATTGGGCAACCCAGAGCTTACCTGGGCAGCAATGAGTATTTACAACTCTGGGAAACAGAAGAAGGCAGAGGCAGGGGAAATGAGTCAGGACCAAATGATTGCTTCCTTAATGTTGCTCCACAATTAGACTGGAAGATAGAGTATCATTCAAAGATACTATTGTGAAATGTTTATGATAAGGTTAAATTGCCCAGACATTAGTAAATTATTAGGAAAGACTGTGGACAGGACCTTTAGCTTTTAGTCTCTCTTCCAGTGTTTAAAATCCTGTTTGGTCTTTGTCACTTTTCTATTCCTTGGGCCTCTTTCCCATCTGTAAAATGAGGAGTTTGGTGTCTTCCCTTTTTGCTTTGGCCAGTTGTTTTTCTTCAACTCTTGCAGTTACTTGTAGTGGTGGTGATGGGGGGAGTAGAAGCTTGAGGGAGGTGAACAGGTTTGGTGTCTGTGGAGGAACAGGAGCTGAAGGGTCATACCTGTGTGCCAAGTTGAGTACATGTTACAGAAACACTTTAAACATGGGTGACAGTGGAACATGAAAGTCACCTAACTCATCTCCTTAACTTTCTTAGATTTAACAATTAATTTCAAGTTCTTTTTCCATAGTGTTAGCTAGACAAAATTTCAGAGCCAAGACTATTGGCCTCTGAGTTTTAAGAAAAGTCCTATAATAATGGAAGGAATTGAGACCATGACCGTGATAGCCATGTCTGACATCCGGGCTGGGGTGTGCTGGAGGGGTTTGCATCTGCTTATACACCAATGGCTAAATATTCAGGCAGTTTGCAAGTCAAGCAAACAGTGGTAAGCTGAAACTGATGAGAGTATTGGTACAATAGAAACAGGTAGACACTACTGTTGGGCTCCTGATGCTGCCTGAGCTGGTTTACCAACACAACACACATCCAACTTCGTGGGATTTTTAGGCAATTTGTGACTCTTCATAACATTATTATTATCAGCATTCTTCAGGCTCCTCATATAGGTGATTTACATAAACAGTAAAGCAAAACTTAATGTATAACTTTTTCCACTAAGTATTTATTGATATTAAATAAATATTGATTTTATTTTATTGTTATTTTTTATTTATCTTATTTTTGCATAGAAGAACTGGGGTGAAGGCCAGAGGTTCAAGGATGAGACAGAGTAGGGAGCAGAACAGGTGGATTTTACTGAAGTACACTGCTAACGGTAGCAGCCAGCGAGACAGAAGAGGTCTGCTGTGCCACGTGGGTCAGCTCCCTGGCTAGGTTTTGAACTCAGGATGTAGCAGTGATAGTGCTAAGACTTAACCCCTCTGCCACCAGGGAGGTCCTACGTATTGAGCTTAAAATGTATTCAATTTTTTTTTTCTAAACTTAAGAATAAAATTACCCATTGGTTAAGCCAAAGCACAGTGAATGCTTTAGCTGTAACAATCTCAGACAAACCCCTTTAATTTACTATGGTCACAGAGATGATCATCACCCTTTCATGGAAACTGGTTTCAAAATTTCCCTCCCCGAGTTTAAATTATTATTTTTTTCTTATTTGCTGTTTGCTTGTAAGCTTCACTTGCCCTCAAATAATTTGCCTTGTTGAAAGGGGAAAAATTCCATCTGAGACTGGAGAAGTCTCCTAGAGCTCCATGGGTGACCCTGATTCTTGAACACAAGACCTACTAGTGCAGGTAGGGAAGTCTATGTGTTTCATTCATCTGTGCCCTCTTTTATTTTAATAGCTGGATTTCTATTATTATAGCACAGGCTTTTAATATCTTCCCTTAGATTTTTAAAAAAATTTGATCAAACCATGTTGTCTTTTTTAGAAATGGTGTTTTTCTCTTCTGTCTTTTTCTTTTAGTTGAGATCACATTGATTTACAACACCGTATGTGATTCAAAAGCATAGAGCCACACCTTCTCAGAGCCCTGTCGCCACACCCCACCCTCCACCAAGGCATCCCCAACTTTCTACCATAGTCCATTGTGCCCTCTCCCCTCTTTGTTTTCCCCCTTCCCCTCCCCATCTTATAGCCTTAATTCCACATTCAGATTTCCAGGGCTTGTTATTGGTTTGTTTTTTTCTACCTTTGTATATCTTTTTTTTTTTATTTATTTATGCATACAAGCTGGGGTGCAGGCCAGAGGCGTGGGGTGGCGAGAGGGTTCACCAGAGGCAGAGTGGGTAGCGGAACAGGCAGATCAGAAATGCACTGCTGAGAGAAGCAGTGGGCAAGGCAGGAGAGGTCTGCCATGCCATGTGGGACTCTCCCCGGCTGGGCGTTGAACTCGCGTTGTCACTGTCGCTCCACAGTGCAGCACTTAACCGCTGCACCACCAGGGAGGCCCCGTTTTTTTCTACCTTTGTTTTGTTTCTTTATATTCCACTTAAAAGTGAAACCATCTGGTATTTGTCTTTCTCCTGACTTATATTGCTTAGCATAATGCCCTCCAGTTCTATCCATGTTGTCACACATGGCAAGAGTTCATCATTTTTTTTTTAATAGATGAGCACTAAGTATTCCATTGTGTACATATGCTATATTTTTCTGATCCATGTCTTTGTCCTTGGGCACTTAGGTGTTTTCATAACTTGGTTATTGTAAATAGTGCTGCAGTGAACATAGGAGTGCAGATATCCTTTTGAATTAGTGTTTCTGTGTTCTTCAGAGAGATGCCTCAGAGTGGGATTGCTAGATCAATGGTTGCAGGACTGTGACTAAATTAAATATTGTGTTTTTTTAAAGATTTCTTTTATTTATGCATACAAACTGGGGTGTAGGCCAGAGGTGTGGGGTGGTAAGAGGATTCACCAGAGACAGAGTGGGGAGCAGAACTGGATCCACTGAACAGCAGATCCACTGAAATACACTGCTGAGGGGAGCAGCGGATGAGACAGGAGAGGTCTGCTGCACCATGTGGGAAGCTCCCTGGCTGGGTATCGAACTTGTGCTGCAGTGGCTCTGGGTAGCTTCCATAGTGCTGTGCTTAACTTGTTGCGCCACGAGAGAGGCCTAAATACTGTATTTTGAAAGGATTTTTTTCTCTCTTGCTCTTTGGATTTGTGGACCCAAGGAACAGCCTCATTAAAGTCTGTTTTTCTCCCTCAACTGTACCTCCTCTTACTGATCCTATGAATCTGGAAGATGCAGCTTCCTGCAGAGGTATTGGCAGGATTCCATGCCCCCAAGCCCTGCAGGTTCTGTCAGGAACTGGGTCTTCCTTGCCAGAAAACTCTCAGAACCACATCAAGGCATGCTTGAAGAAAGTTTGCCTCATGAATGACTTATCTGGGACCCTTGGGTATTCTTTACGGATTTCGGAAGCCTGGTTAGAATCATTGCTCTGCCACTTGGTAGTTAAGTGACCAGGCCAGTTACTTCACCTCATTGAGTCTCCTTAATTATGGGATGAATAATACATACTTGAGACAGTTTATGGATTTCCCATGAAGCCAAGGAACTTTAAACTGAAGGCAACTCACCTATATGGATGCCTTATGGAGGAGGGGGGAAACTTAGGCATGTTGCATTTTAAATTTTGTGATCTAAAAGACCCCCTCACCCATCCCCAAGTGTATATTCTTGTCTTACAACACTTAGATCAGCTTCTGCTTGTGGGAATGAATCATATAATCTGTGTAAAGCCCTTAGGCCTGGCCTTTATATGAGCTTCATAAATAGTCCTTGTTGTAACACAGATATTTTTTTCTCCATCACTGCGCATCCCATAGAATCTTTCCTCCACTCCCTAAATGTCAGCATTCGGCCACATTCTGTTTGGTTTACTTCCCTCTTCCTGTAACGCTGGCTTTTTGCACATCACCTGCCACTTTGCCATACTTACTCCACGAGGTGCCCCAGGCAATGCCCCCGTGGGTGCGTTTTAATTGCTAGCTATGTCTAGCAATTATGGTCTTCACAGAAGTGATGTGACAGCAAGGAGAGGCCATATAAATTGCCTGAGGTTCCTTGGTGTGATGGGGAATCAAAGTCATATTCACACCTCACAAAAGATCCAACAGGCCAGAAAAACAAAGAGTGAATGAGGCAACAGTGATGTTTTGCCAGTTTTTGAAATAAGAGGCCAATTGTCAGTTGATTGTGATGTAGAGACGCTTCCCTGAGGAGTTCCTGTAGCTCACAGGATTATCATAGGACTTTAAGTCACGCTAGTGATGGGCCTTTGCCACAAGCTAGTGATAGGCCTTTGCCACAAGCAGAGGGGCTATAACGCTTATTTAGTCCTAGCAGATGCTGCACTTTGCCTGGGGGCGGTGGCTGTAATAGAATCTCCAGTCTTCAGAGTAAGTGAAGGGGGCGAGTGGAGTGCCTGTGAGCTTGACCTCTAGGAAAGGAACTTGGTCAGACGAAGCTCAGCTGCACCCTTTATTGACAGCATGTCCAAGGCACCATGAATGGTGATGAGAAATACCGGGTCTCTGGCACTTTCTATTAGGCTGGCTAGAAGCCTGGTTTAAGTGGAGAGCGTATGGCCATTGGGATCTGGTGAATTTGGTTTAATCCTGGCTCTGCTTTGTATTGGATGTATGATTTAGACTATCTATGTAGTGTCCTTGAAGCTCCACTTTCTGATTCTGTAAAATGGGAATAATACTACATATTCACCTTGCAGAACTGCTAAGACATAGCAAGTTCATAATCATGAATTTTCTTACCCCCTGCTGAAAACAGAATTTAAGTGCAATTTTGGTACCCTCAGAAACTGATTATGTATATTTCTGAATTTTCTATGATTTTATTCATTGAGGCATTTTGCTTCCAAAGCATTATTGTGTGTGTGTGTGTGTGTGTGTGTGTGTGTGTGTGTGTGTGTTATATGTATTGGAGTATTTAGATAAATGAAAAGAAAAAAAATTACACGTAATTCAAATATATAGTTTTAACTTCTGTGACTACCCTTGGGTGTATCCTTTCAGAACATATTTCATGCCTATAAATATATATGTTATTAAAAATATATAGTACATATTTTGTAATCTGCTTTTGTAAAAATTACAGTAGATCATTATTCTGGGAAACCTTTGGGAAAATTCCGTTCATAACAAGGCCAGGTAATAAATTTTCCTTGTCATGGGAAGCAGTTGAGAGTACACTATGACAGTTGTCTATTGTTCCAGATAAATTAAACCAAAACTTGGTCCCACTTTCTCAGCGAAAGCTCACATAGTTTCTATAAGAAGACAAGGTCTACAGGGCTACTTCTTGAGTCCTCTTGGTTTATAAATCATGCTTATTTTAACAGTTTCATAAAAGTTAAGAAACTCAGGCTTTTATTTTATTTTTTATAGTACATAACTCATTTTATTATGATTTGTTGTATATATGTCTTACATTATATTTGTTTTTTTACCTTTTTTAAATATGTATTTTATTTATTTACTTTAGTTATTCATATCTTTTACATTATTGTGTGTTCCCCGGAGGTTACCCACCACCTGTTCACCCGTGGAGCCATCACCATAGTCCCCCATGCTCCCCTCTTCCCCCCTCTTGAGCCCTTACCCTCCACTCCTCCCCTGCTGAATGTCGCATTCTTATTTGGCTCCCCTATATTCCTGTTATAAGTGAAACCATTCAATACTTTTCTCTTTCTTTCTGGCTTATTTCGCTGATCATGATCCCTTCTAGTTCCGTCCATGTTGCTGTGAATTGCATGTGTTTGTCTTTTTTGAATGCTGAATAGTATTCCATTGTGTATATGTACCACATCTTTTTGATCCAGTCATCTATTTTTGGACATCTGGGGTGTTTCCATACCTTAGCTATTGTAAACAGTGCTGCAGTAAACATGCGGGTGCATGTATCCTTTTGGATTAGTGTTTTTGTGTCCTTTCGGTAGATTCCCAGAAGTGGTATTGCCGAGTCATATGGAAGCTCCATTTCTAGCAGTCTGAGAAAATTCCACACAGCTTTCCATAGTGATTGGATCAATTTGCATTCCCACCAGCAGTGTAGGAGAGTTCCTTTTTCTCCACATCCTCGTCAGCATTTATTGTTACCTGTTTTTTTAATGTGTGCCATTCTCACTGGCGTGAGGTGGTATCTCATTATGGTTTTAATTTGTATTCCCCTGATTATAAGTGATGTTGAGCATTTTTTCATATACCTGTTGGCCATTTGCTTTTCTTCTTTGGAGAACTGTCTTTTTAGCTCTTCTGCCCATTTTTTGACTGGATTGTTGACTTTGTTTTTGTTGAGTTGTGTGAGCTCTTTGTAGATTTTTGTTATCAGTCCTTTTTCAGTTGTATTGTGTGCAAAGATCTTCTCCCAATTAGTAGGGTGTCAGTTTGTTTTGATTATTGTCTCTTTTGCTGTACAGAAGCTTTTTAGTTTGATGTAGTAGCTGTTTATCTTTTCTTTTACTTCCTTTGCTATGAGGGAAGTGTTTTTAAAGATTTTGCTGAGATGTATGTCATGTAGAGTTTTGTCTGTATTTTCTTCTATAAACTTTATGGTTTGAGGTCTTATCTCCAGGTCTTTTATCCATTTTGAGTTGGTTTTTGTGCATGGTGTGAGGTAGTAGTCTAGCTTCATGTTTTTGCATGTGGCAGTCCAGTTTTCCCAACACCATTTATTGAACAAGCAAACCTTGTTCCATTGCATATTCTTTGCTCCTTTGTCAAAGAAGTTGTCCATAAATATGTGGATTTATTTCTGGGTTTTCTATTCGATTCCATTGGTCTGTGTGTCTGTTTTTGCTCCAGTACCATACTGTTTTAATTATTATGGCTTTGCAGTATAGTTTGAAATCAGGGAGTGTAATCCCTCCATTTATATTCTTTTTAGTCAGGAGAGCTTTAGCTATTCGAGGTTTTTTTTGTGGTTCCATATGAATTTCATCAATATCTGTCCTATTTCTTTGAAGAATGTCATTGAAATTTTTATCAGAATAGCACTGAATCTGTAGATTGCTTTTGGTGGGATGGCCATTTTGATAATGTTGATTCTTCCAATCCATGAACAGGGGATGTTTTCCCATTTTTTTGTGTCCTCCTCTATTTCTTTTAACAGTGTCCTGTAGTTTTCTTTGTATAAGTCTTTTACCGCTTTTGTTAGGTTTATTCCCAAGAACTTGATTTTTTTGGTTTCGATTTTGAAGGGGATTATTCTTTTAATTTCTTCTTCTTCAGACTGAGTTTGCATATAGAAAGGCTACTGATTTTTGTGCATTGATTTTGTATCCTGCTATGTTACTGAATTGGTCTATAGTTTTGAGTAGTTTTTCTATGGAGTTTTTAGGATTTTCTATGTATATAATCATATCATCTGCAAATAGTGACAGTCTAATTTCTTCCTTCCCTATTTGGATTCCTTGTATGTCTTTCTCTTGTCTTATTGCTCTCGCTAGGACTTCAAATATTGTATTGACAAGCAATGGTCAGAGTGGACATCCTTGTTTTGTTCCTGATTTTAGGGGAAATGCTTTCTGCTTCTCACCATTGAGGATAATACTGGCTGTGGGTTTGTCATATATGGCTTTTATTATGTTAAGGAATGTTCCTTCTATCCCAAGGATTTCAAGGGCCTTTATCATAAATGGGTGTTGCACTTTGTCGAATGCTTTCTCAGAATCTATTGATATGATCATATGGTTTTTATTTTTCTTTTTGTTGATGTGTTGGATTACATTGTTTTATTTTCGGATGTTGAACCATCCTTGTGTCCCTGGAATAAATCCCACTTGGTCATGGTGTATTATCTTTTGGATGCATTGTTGGATCCTGTTGGCCAAGATTTTGTTAAATATTTTTGCATCAGTATTCATTAAGGAGATTGGTCTGTAGTTTTCTTTTTTTGTATTGTCTTTGTCTGGTTTTGGTATTAGAGTAATATTTGCTTCATAGAATGTGTTTGGTAATACTCCTTCCTTCTCAATTTTTTGAAAGAGTTTGTGTAATATAGGGACTACTTCATTTTTAAATGTTTGGTAGAATTCGTTTATGAAACCATCTGATCCTGAGCTTTTGTTTTGGGGGAGGGCTTTGACTACTGCTTCAATTTCGCTGCTTGAGATTGGCCTGTTTAGGTGTTCTGTATCTTCTTTACCTATTTTTTGGTGGCTGTGTAGTTTCAGGAATTTGTCCATTTTCCTCTAAATTGTTGAACTTGTTTCCATATAGCTATTTCTAATAATCTCTGATTATTCTTTTGATTTCTGCTGTCTCTATTGTAATTTCTCCTCTTTCATTTCTTATCCTGTTTATTTGTGTGTTCTCCCATTTTTTCTTTGTAAGCCTGGCTAGTGGTTTGTCTATTTTGTTTATTTTTTCAAAGAACCAGCTTTTGGTTTCGTTGATCTGTATTGTGTTTTTGATTTCCATTTCATTTATTTCTTCTTTGGCTTTTATTATTTCCTTTATTATACTGGCTTTGGGTTTTTCTGTTGTTCCTTTTCCAGTTCTTTGAGGTGGGAGATTAGATTGTTTCTTTGAATTGTTTCTTGTTTTTTGATGTGAGCCTGTATTGCTATGTATTTCCCTCTTAATACTGCTTTTGCTGTGTCCCAAGCATTCTGCAAAGTTGTGTCTTCTTTGTCATTCATTTCTAGGTATTTTTTAATTTCTTCTTTGATCTCCTCATTAGTCCAGTGGTCTTCGAGCAGTGTGGGTTTCAATCTCCATGATGTAAAAGGGTTCCTTTTTTTCTTTTCATGGTTCATTTCTGGTTTGATGGCTTTATGATCGGAGAAGATAGTAGATATGATTTTGATCTCTGTGTATCTGTTGAGGTTTGTTTTGTGACCTAATATGTGATCAATCCTGGAGTATGATCCATGTGCACTTGAGAAGAATGTGTATTCAGATTTTTGGGGGTGCAGTTCCCTATAGATATCTGTTAAGCCCATGTGGTCTAGGTCCTTATTTAGAGCTTTAATATCCTTGTTTATTTGTTGTCTCGTTGATCTGTCCATTTGTGATAATGGGGTGTTGAAGTCTCCTACTATGTATGTATTTTCTCTAATATCTGTTTTCAGAGATGATAATAATTATCTTATATATTTTGGTGCTCCTTCATTTGGGGAGTATATGTTGATGAGGGTTATATCATCTTGCTGAATTGTCCCCCTTATCATGGTGTAGTGACCATCTATGTCTCTTTTTACCTTTTTTAGTTTGAAGTCTATTTTATCTGATATAAGTATAGCTGCCACTGCCTTCTTTTTAGGTTCATTTGCTTGTAGGATTGTTTTCCAGTCTTTTACTTTCAGTCTGTGTTTATCTTTGGTGGCTGAATGTGTTTCCTGTAGACAGCAGAAGGTTGGGGGCTTTGTTTTGATCCATTTCACTACTCTCTGCCTTTTTATTGATGAGTTTAGTATGTTTACATTTACAGTTAATATTGATACATTGGCATCTATATTGGCCATTTATTTGTCTTTTTGTGGTTTTATTCCTTGTCTTATTCTGGTCTTTTTCATCCCTTTGTCGGTTTTGGTTTTAGGACTTCTTGTAGTATTGTTTGTAGTGGGGGTTTAGTCATGACGAATTTCTGGAGACTCTGTTTGTCTGGGAAGATCCTTATCCTTTCTTCATAGAGGAAAGAGAGCTTTGCAGGATAAAGTATTCTTGGTTGGCATTTATTGTCTTGGAGTTTGTTGAATATGTCTTTCCATTCTCTCCTTGTCAGACTTTTATTTTAAAACAAGACAAAAATATATTTGTGATTGGATATTGTGTTCATCTGCTCAGGCTGCAGATAAGAAAATATCAGAAGCTGGGTGGCTTAAACAGCAGACACTGATTTCCTTACAGTTCTGGAGTCTGGAAGTCTGTGATAAGGATGTCAGGAATTTGGTTCCTGGGCTCTCTTCTTGGCTTGCAGGCAGCCACCTGCCAGCTGTGTCCCAACATGTGGAAAGAGATAGAGACCTTTGGTTTCTTCCTCTTATAAGTACATTAATCCCACTATGGGGGCTGATGAGCTCATCTAAAACTAATTCCCTCCTTAGGCCCACCTCACACTGGGTCCTGTGGCTTCAATATAAGAATTTCAGGGGCACAGTCAGTCAGTCCATAACAGATATTGTTATAGGCCATCACTTCTGCTGTACAGAAGGTAATGAAAGAGAGCAAAACACCTCTACCTCTATGACCCATGTTGGAAAAAATAACTGGATTGACTCAGACAGGGAACTAGGCTGCTATTTAGATGGTCAAGGAATCTTACAGCTTGTTGAGAGATGGAAGCCATGCAGGTAATATCTGGGTATTAGTTAGCAAGGCATTTCATAAAAAAACAAGCCTGTTGGTCCATCTGCTATATCTTATGTCTTCAATATTCTTATCATGGAAAGAAATCAGGAATTTAAAGAAAATGTTGCCAAGAGAGGGGCCTATCTGCTTTCTTTCGGTAAGCTTTAGCCTAACCCTGACTTTCCTTCTGCACCAATACATATAAAGTTTGCAGAGTATGCAGTTACACCGACTGTCCCTCAGTTTCTTAGATGGAAATGAGATCAAGAGAGTGATCCAACTATTTATAAAAAGGCTGCATTCTGGCTATTGCCTCTATTATCATTCAACAAGGATTTTTTGTTGTTTTGGTTTTGAACTCCTACTGCATTCCAGGCACTGTTTTATGTGCTAGGGACATATGGTAAACAAGACAGCCAAAGTTTCTCTTCTCCTGTAACTTGTAATTCTATTTGCTGACATACATCACCATCAGATACATGTGTAAACTTATTGCTTAAAGCACAAAGACTTAGTCATGTATCAGAAGCAAGCAACAATATAAATAAGGACTATCTTTCTGGAATATCAGTTTCACTTGAGGATTTAAGGGGGAAGGAGTGAGAGTTACATTCTGAGGATGGGAATGAAAGGACTGCTTCTTCCAGTCCCTTCTTCTAAGTACCTCTTCACCCAAAGACTGGCCCTTGCTCCATCAAGGGGAGAACTAGATGGCCTCAGCTTACTAGCTGCATGAGTCACAGGCTCCATAGAATGAGTGAGGCCTTGGAATGAGATAAAGGAGCAAAAACAACTCAAGAGAACTTGAGAAAAAGAGCACAGAGAGTTCCAGAAGGAAGGGATTCTGTGTTGCCTACTTGATGAGGGTGGATATGGACTGAGATGCAGCTCAAGGGAACATCTCTGCATGTCTGATGGAGGAACCTCCCTCCCCGTGGTGTCCAAGTGGAGAGGTGACATATTGGATGATATGTCAACTCTACAGGTTGAAGACCTAAGCACAGAGATTTCTATGTTGCCACCCTACCCTCCTGCCCACCATCTCAGTAATTGTGACTTGTTTACTAAATGAACCATAAAACTTCTGACCAATTCCATGTTCTGATATCATGTTCTGGTATAATTATCTATCAATAATTCTTACAGCAAAGAAATATTGCTCACGATTTCCTCTACCTGGAATTGCTTTTCTTTTTTTTTTTAAATCCTCCTTGTTTTGGTGAACTTTGACTAGTCTCTCCAAAGTCATATGGGGCATCATCTGCAAGAAACCTTTTTTCAGCCTTCCTTGAATTTATGTAAGAAATCTCTACCCCTTTGCTGTGTAAGTATTTTGGGATATCTACCAGTAGGCCCTTTGAGGGCAGGGTAATGATCTTGTTCATCTTTTTATCTCCATGAGCTGGTTTATGACCTGCTGGATAAATAGCTGCTATGATTATTGCATTTTTATTATCCCTCATATCTTGGGTCAAAATGATAGTACAAGTATCTCCAGCTAGGCATATTTGCAGATTTTGATCCTGGGAAGTAGACTTTGAGATGGAGTTTTATTTGCAGGAAATTTACAGGGAGGGTTTCCAGATCAAATCTTCTAGAGCACTAAATGAAACAAGATGTGGCAGAGGAAGAAACTGCCAAAGTGAAGACCTAAACTAATCCCCCAAGGACCTCCGGAGCAGGGACAGCTTGCAGAATTATTCTGAATTGAAGCAAGGGAGCATGTGTTTTCGCCACATTACCGGTCAATCAAAACATGCAGATTGCCCCTAAGAAAGGGGCGTGGACCTGGAGCATGAGATGCTCTTCAGCCAAGAGCAGTGTTAGCCATCATGGCCTCCATGCTGTAGCAGTGAGTATTTCAGTCCTGGAGGGGGATCGGATGGCACGCCCCAGAGTCCATCACAGACCACTACTTGTGCTGTTTGGACCCAACAGCTTCATTTAAAGGGTCTTTCCTGAATTACTAATGACTATACTCTTCCTTAAAAGATCTATATCCCAGCATGGGTAAAGACATCAGCATTCTGGCTTATATATCAGTCTTTTATCAGGTTGGTGAGCATTAATTTTTTTCTAGGTAGGATTCTGAACCTAGAATTTGAATACAAGATTTAGAATCTTAGAAAGCCTGCCAAGATATTTGGAAGTCCTTTGAAGACTTTTAAAAGTCTCTCCATTCAACTCTCTTTATGGCATTCCTAAAGCAATAAAAAGTTCATATATAGTTATATAGCTATATAGCTCTCTCTGTATATATATTTATAGTCATTTTCAGAGAAAATTGAAATGAATATACATAAAAGGAGGTTGTAGGTTTTGTTATTTGAACACCTGCAAATTAGCTCCTTGGCTAGGGACCTCCTTCTACTTCTGGCCCCAAAAGTAGCAAGTCCTCTGCCTGAACTGCATGCTGCCACTCATTGAAATCTCTCTTTAAATGCAAAATTTTAAATTCAAACATGATAACCAAAACAAAGTAAAACTTTGTGAGTTTAGAAATGCAATCTCTGAGTTCTGAGGGGGTATTTTTAAGAGCACTGAAATTTCAATGGAGGGTGAGGGAAGCAAAGAGGATTAAACCAAATTTCTATGCTTAAGTCTTTCATGAAATTAGAGTTGGCACAGTTTCTTTAACCCCAAGTCCCAGCTGTATCCTGAGAACAAGTAGGAACACTGCCCTTTGTTTGACCACGGGGTATAGAGTAACTTAATAAGTTTTTGCAAATGTCACAGGACTTCCAGTCTCAGTTGGATTTCCTACTATTATGAATTGAACTGTGTCCCCTTGAAAATGTATATGTGGACTATGTTGAAGTCTTAGTCTGCAGCACCTCATTATGTCACCTGATTTGGACATAGGGTCTTTACAGATGTGACCAAGTTAAAATGAGCTTAGATAGGCCATGGTGCAGTATGATTGGTGTCCTTATAAAAATTTGAAAATTGGGAACAGACACAAGTACAGAAAGAATGTCAAATGCATATGAAAGTGGTCATTTATCAGCCAAGGAGAACGGCCTGGAACAGATCCTTCCTTCAACACCATCAGGAGGAGATAATCCTGCCAACACCTTGAGTTTGGATTTAGGAGTATCATCACAGCCCTAGCAAATTTGTCTACCTTCCTCATTTCCCACAGAAGTCATTATAAACTCTGTGGGTGGATCTTTTGTGTCAGGTTACAGAGAAGCCTTAAATGAAAACAATTCATTCATTTAAGTAAAAAGTGGGAATTTATTACAGTGACAGATGGTCATCTTAGAAATCCAAGGGCAAAGGTGTGGGCTGGGCTATTGGGACAAACTGGAGCCAGGACACACTGATTCATTCGTGCATGTGTTCCTCCAAATATGTTTATTGAGGGTTGGTTTTATATCATTCTATTTGTTTTAGGGGCTATAGGTTTGAATCTCTACAAATGTGTGTTTTTATAACATGCCCACCACCAAAGCCCCAATTTCTTCCACCATGCTCCATTGGGCCCACTCTTTTCCCTTCTGGTTGCCCTGGTTTTGCAAGGGTTTGTAATTGTTTCGGTTTATCTGACCCTTTGTTTTGTTTCTCTATATTCCATTTAGCTTTTACTTAGCTTTTCCTAGCTTCTGGTAGTTGCTGGTAATCCTTGGTCTTCTTTGACTTGTAGCTCCATTACTCCAATCTCTGCCTCCATTTTTACACATCATTCTCCTCTCTGTGTTCAAATTCCCCTCTTACAAGTATGCTAGTCATTGGATTAGGGTCCATCCTAATCTAGCAAGGCCTCATCTTGGCTATATCGGCAAATAGCTTATTACCAAATAAGGTCACTTTGACAGGGAATGGGGCTTGGGACTTGAACATATTTTGGGGGGACAAATTCAACTCACAAAAGATGGGTATTACAGTTGGTATCCATTATACAAACTCCCAACACTTTTCTTAATCTCCTGCCTGCTTTGATTTTTCTACCTCCTGAGATGCTCCAGAGACCTTGCTGAGACAGCAGCCTGCCTTTCAGCTCCGCTGACTGTTATCATGTATCATCAGTCACCTTTACCTTCCTACCTGTTATCTGAAATGTCTGGATAGGGTTGTCATATAAAATACAGAATGCACAGTTAAATTTGAATTTTAGCTAAATAGCCAGTATTTTTTATATACCTGTTTCAAATATTATCTGGGAGTCTTGATTTTTTATTTACAAAATTTGGTAACCTAAGTGCTGCACCTGCTTTAGTGATCGGGAAATGCTTTATATAAAACACATGTTGTCCATTTTGCCATCACACCTAAATATCTACACCTGATCTGTTTTATTCATTTAAGTTATGTGGCTGGTGCTTTAGGCATTTCAGTTTGCAACACCCATTCTAAATTTGGAGGCCACCTAGAAGGTGAAATTCAAGTGAAATGTGACCAGAGACTGAACTAAGTAAAAAATATAGGTGTGAAGAGGAGAAGGGTGGATTTGAGTCATTAGACTGCAGAATAAAGTTTGAATGACTCTAATTTCATCATCTCTGCTACTGATAAGCAAATAACCATGCTAGGAATACAGGAGGAAAGAAGATGGTGGGGCAGGGGGCGGGGAAGAGGTATCTTTTTGTTTACACACAGTGGGTTTGAGATCTCTTGTGGATGGTGGGATATGGGGTGCTCTGAAGGAAGGTGGGTATTGAAAATATAAACTTAGAGCCATAAGCATGTGCTGAGATATGAAAGTTGAAATGTGAAAGTAGCTGAGATTTCCTAAAGATAAACTATAGTAACAAAAGAAAATAAACCCCATATAAGACCAGTATTTACAGTAAATGGTAGAAGAAATCCAACAAGGAAACACACATGGTTGTGAAGTAGAATCATAGCTGGCAATTTGGACTGGGCTTAGTGGGATTCTCCTTTTGCTGGCCTTGCCTGGGCTTATTGTGTCTGCAGACAACTGTCAGATGCTCTGCTTCTACGAACGCTTAACTAAGCATTTGGTTGTGTGACATTTGCAAGGTTGCTGTAACCAAAGCAAGTCACATAGCCAACCCAGACTCAAAGAATAGGGAAATAGATTCCACCTCTTGACAGGAACAGCTATAATACTGTCTTGCAAAATGCGTAGATGGAAGGAGGGGAAGTGTTTGTGGCCCACCTTTACAATTTACAAGATGGTTTTATTATCTCCTTTTTTTATAGATGGGAAAACTGAAGCACAGAGAGTTTAAATAATTTGCTCATGATCACAGGCCCAGGAAGTGGCAGAATCAGGATTTGAACCCAGGTATTCTGTGCCAGGGCTGTGCCCTTAACTATGCTATACCATAGTTCATAGTAAACACCTCACAATAATGGGAATTCAACAAAAATAAGGGTTTTTTCCTAAATGTAAAAGGCAGCATAAAGAATGGCCTAGGAAACCATTAATTTAAGAAGAAAAGCAAATAGTTAGGGCAAAGTGTTATTATCCCTATCAATAATGATGGTTGTTGATTGATACTAAAGTGTTTTTTTAAAGAACTAAGGATAGTTGTTATAAATTATATTTGACCAAAGGAATAGGAACAAATATTGCTCAAAACCACAAGAGTTAGACAAAAATATACAGGGTCGTTGTAAGGATAAAAAGAAATATAAAGAAAATGTATTAACTGTAAGCAGTTAGAACACAATGCCCTGTATATAATGGAAGCTATGTAAATATTAGCTAGAATCACTCTATTAGAACTGTATCAGGTCAGTCAAATAAAACTGATAATTTGCTAAATAACTCTGGTTCATTCATTATTCAAATAACACAAGAGTTCCTGGATGCCTAACACTGTTCTAGACTCTGGGAAACTAGGAAATACTCATTTCTCCGTTTCCTTAAAAACAAACAAACACTGGTGTTTCATGTCTTCTCAAGAACCTTTGTGACTGGGGTTATGGCAGTTCCTAGATTGAGAGCAGGATTCCAGAGATATGACCGGGCCCTGTGACTCTCCTGCAAAGAACTCTCACAAGAATGACTAATGTGGGGAGTATATGTGGGATTCCCCAGTTCTAGCTCTTCCTGAACATGCATCTGGGGACCTACCTGCAGTGATCAGCACTGTCAGCACAGGCAGTGTGTGGTGACATAAGTGTGGGACTCTGTGTGGGGAAATACAGTTCCTGGAATTTGCCCTGTTGGCCTCACATGGCCTCTGTCCTGCTTTCCAAAAATGTTCTCCTAGCTAGTCTAAAGTCAGGATAATGAGGCTACAAATTATTTACTCTGAAAAGTCTGATGCTATTCCAGTTAAATCTTTGGAACATGTCGTTTAGCAACTTCCATTATTAGAAGGGCCTGGGGGGTTCCTGCAGTGCATTTAAGAGGAATTCATGGGACTCTTTCAGTTTGCATTAAGGGTGAGACTGTGAAGGGGGAGAGAGGAGTAAGAGACCTAGCATTTGCTTTATGTCAGCCTTTTGGGAATCTAGACTAGACTGGACTGGGCAGGGGCAGTGTCTTTGCTTATCTTTCTACAATAGCAACCAGCACACTGACTTGTCCGTAGCAGGTGCTTTATCTGTTGAATTGTATGAGTCTATACATGTTATGTGTATATAACATACACACAGGTCTGTCTGTCTTCCTTTTCTGTCTCTCCCTCATTCTCTCCCGCTCTCTCATCTTAGCTAAAGCTCATGTCAATTGCAATTGCCATTGCCTTGGCCTCATTTGAAGACCATCCTATAATTTCTATGTCAAATTCTCATTGCATTATAACTGTAAAACTAGTTAGTTTATTGTTATAGTTCTTTGAACATGAAGATGTTTTTGGTAGTGTTGATTAAGTAAATTTGTGAGCTTGATGAAAATCACTTTAATTTAAATGGTTCCATTGACCTTATTTCCATTAACCACAAAAAAGCCTCCCCTGTTTTCTTAGGGTGAAATTTTGGCACTGAAGAGCAGTTGAATTTGAAGGATGCATGTTGGAAAGTTGAATGGGAAGGGAAAGAGAAAGTGTGCTCACATCCTGGAGCATATTGGCTTGTCGGAGTTCATCTTTCCCTCCACTTCTTAGATATTTGAGGTCAGAATTTAGATTGGGGATAAACTAGATTGGAGCCATCTTCTGGGAATTTTTTATGCCTTGTAATACTTTAAATATACATTAGGTCAGTTTTTCCTCAAGTTTAGTCATTCTACACTGCCTTCACAATTTCTGTTAAACCTTACCAAAACTTTGTTTTATTTCTTTATTTATTTTATTACATCATCATTAAATTTTGGACAGTTTTTGATTTCTCCCCTTGGGTATAGTCTCCGTAGGTCTCCCACCACCACCGTGCTCTATCACCATAGTCCGTTGTGCTCTTGCCTCCCCTGTTTTGACCCATCTCCCTCCCCCTCCTCTGCTGTATGCCTCAAACCTATGGCCAGCTGCAAGTTTTGTCTTTTTCCTGACCCTTTGTTCCGTTTCTCTCTATTCCACATATTAAGTGAAGCCACCCAGTATTTATCTTTTTCCTTCTGGTTTATTTTGCTTAGCATAACCCCTTCCAGTTCCATACATGTTGCTGCAAATGACATAAGTTTATCTTTTTTTATCTGAGTAGTATTCCATATGTATATACACCACATCTTCTTGATCCATTCATCTGTTTGGGGGTATTTGGATTGTTTCCATATCTTAGCCATTGTAAATAGTGCAGCAGTAACATAAAGTGTAGGATTCCTTTTGAATTAGTGTTTTTATTTTCTTTGGGTAGATTCCTAGGAGTGGAATCGCTGGGTCATATGGTGGATCCATTTTTAGTGTTTTGAGGGTACTCCACATAGCTTTGCACAGTGGCTAGATCAGTTTACAATCCCACCAGCAGTGTAAGAGCGTTCCTTTATCACCATATCCTCTCCAGCATTTTTTGTTTCTGTTTTTTTTTTTTAATATAGGCCATTCTCACATCACCTATAGCAGTATTCAATTAATTTTTTTAGTCAATTTACTTAAAATTAATTTTTTGGAAGGAAGTTTCATATCACTACATAAAATTGAAGACAGGCATCCTTTGCTAAAAATTGAATGTAACTAGGGGCCTCCCTGGTGTCCTAGGGGTTAAGGCTCAGCGCTATTACCTTAGCGTGAGTTCGATTCCCAGCCAGGGAGCTGACCCACATATGGCACAGCAAACCTCTCCTGTCGTGCCTGCTGCTCCCCTTAGTAGTGTATTTCAGTAAATCCACCTGTTCTGCTCTCTAGTCTGTCTCTGGTGAATCCTCTCACCTGCTGTACCTCTGGTCTGTACCCCTGTTCTTCTACAAAAAAATAAATTTAAAAAATTGAATGTAATTATAAAAATTAAATCTAGTGGAAACAAAGAAAATGTTAGAAACATTTAAACAAAACTGCCTATCCTGAGCTGTAAGCCTGAGACATGCTTTCAGTTTCGGGGGTTGCTGAAAGACCAGCCACAATCTAAGAATTGGCGCACGAAGTAATCAGAAGGGATAAAAAGAATTTTAAGAGGAATGACATTCTCCCCACACCATTCAATATAATTTAATGCCTATTTGAGACACCACCTAAAAATATCTCCCATGATAGACATCATCCCACATCTTGCAAAATGTTTTATCAGAGGAGAAACTTCTCATGATTCTTATGTTTGCTCCGGACACCGGTGTTTTGATAGAAATACCTGTCATGAAAAATGGAAAAAGTAGTCTTCCGTGTACAACTTTAGACCTTTTAATTTAATGTGTCTGGCACAGATATTTTAGCTAAAAGCACATTGACCAGAATGTTTTGGTCTCTTTCTACCTATGAAAAGGAAAGAAAAGACCTTTTAAGAAGCAAGCAAGACTATCAAAGACAATGGGGGTAGTGAAGCAATGGTGCAGTCACTTACCAAGAAAGTCTTCTTTCATAGAGGCATCTACCACCTCATGGGGGTAAGAGTGGGACTGGCTCCAGTGACCTCTTCCAAACATCAGCTCACAATCCTGATGATTTCCTGCCCTGGAGGCTTCTTCCTAGAGGTCTTCCAGGCTGTTGTCTGTAGCTGTCCACACATTTTCCACAAGCTCTGGTGGTTCTCCCTGAAATAACTCAGGTGTCTCATCTCTCCCTGCAGTTCGTAGGCATTTCAAGTCAAGGGCTGTAAACATTCACGTGATAAAGGATTACAGATTAGCTGTGCCCACATGCTTATAGTGGAGCTGCTTTTAAATGCACATTTAACTTGCAAGAGGGAAAATACATGTTGGAAACAGGCCAAAATTGCCATGATCTCTCTCAAGTCTTTTTCTGAGGCTGTCCCCACTTTTCTTCCCTCTGAAAATCCAGAAGAATAAGGAGGTATCACAGGGCAGGCAAAATAGTATCACATGACAGTATCTCAGAAAAAATACTACTTTCCAACTGCATACAAACTTCTCTCCAAGAGAAATTCCAGTAAATGCGGAATATTAATTTCTATATAATTCTAGCAAGTAAAAGAATTTATGATTTGCATCATAATTTGCACATATTGTGAGCACAGGTAGATGAATTTCCATGAACTGAATGCTCCCTTACTAGCACCCAGATCACGAAACATTAGAAACACCACAGAAGCCCTGGTGCATGCTTCTTTCCCTACTCCACTCCCCCTGTCCAGGGCATCCAAGAGGATTCACCAGAGACAGAGTGGGGAGCAGAACAGGCAGATCTACTGAAATACACCGCTGAGGGGAGCAGCAGGCGAGACAGGAGAGGTCTGTTGTGCCATGTGGGAAGCTCCCTGGCTGGGTATCGAACTTGTGTTGCAGTGGCTCTGGATAGCTTCATAGTGCTGAGACTTGACCCCTTGTGCCACCAGGGAGGCCCTGTTGTTGTAATGACTTCTAACAGTGTTAATTAATTTGCCTATTTTATATTTTATGTGAAGGAAACTATACTGTACTTTTGTGTTTGACTTCTTTGCTCCATATTCTTGTATTTTAAAAGTATCCATTCATAGTTTTGCGTAGAAATTTATTGTGTGACTATATCACAATTTATTCCTTCTGTTGTTTTGGAGCATTTGCAAAACTTCCATTTTGGTGGCTACTAGTTAAAGCATTACTGTTAATTTGTTAGTATGAGTCACTGGGTAAATACGTGGGGGGCATTTCTGTTGTGTATATACAGAGAATTGCTGAACCTTAGATATTACATAATTTAGCTTTAATGCCAAATGAGCTTGCCAAATTGCCACAAGAGCTTGGCCAATTTATGTGCCCACCATGTATGTGGTATGTGGTATATGTGGATTCTGGTTGTTGTACATCCTCACCACGGTATTTTCCATCATTTTTATTTTAGCCATTCTGGTAGGTGAGCGGTGATATCACATGATGTAAAGTTGCAATTCACTGATGACTTAAAAAGATCAATAATTTTTAATGTGCTTAGTAGCTGTTTGAATAACATTATTGTTTTGTTTGGCAAGTTAGCCATCATTCTGTTGATTTTCTCATTGATTTGTGGAAGTGTTTTATATATTCTGGATGAGTCATTTGTCTAATATAATTATTACAAATATTATCTTCAACTTTGATTGCTTTTTCATCCTTATACCTTTTGATGAATAGGTTCTCGTCTTTAACATAATCTAACATAATAGATTTGTCTTTTGTGTTTAGTAGTTTTTGTATTCTCTTTAAGAAACCCTTCCAACTGCAAACTTAATTTCAGTGATGATTTATTATATCTTGGTAATACTTTAGTAATACTTGGTAGTACTTTTACACAAGTTTAGGTGGCTTCTCATCAATAAAAAAAACAACAATTCAGGTTGATATTTCAACTTTGGAGTAATCCTTGAGTTTTTTGTTTCTGGTTAAAGTCCAATTGGCAACAAATGTATCTTAGGATGTTACATTTCAGTAAAATATTGTTTTGCCTTACTTATTTTTTTAATCACTCCTTAACTCTCAAATTGGAAAGAAAACTAAAAATGTTATTTATTCAACTTTTCTTTCTACAGACATCAAGGCCTAAAGATAGAAGCATTCATTTAGTAAAATGAGCTTTTGTCTGATGTTCTTTAGTAGCAAATCATTCACTCCAAAACTCCATTGGCAAATATTGGGTCATAATCCAATCATGTCTGGATCATGGTGCTATTATGAGAATGACAGCAATGATAATAATAGCAACAGCAATAAGATAATAAAGGACTTATAATACCAAATGCTTTATGAAATATAAACCATGGGATGACAGGCTGCCAAGAATTTTAGCAAGTAAGAGTGAATATAACACATAATCTGTTACAAAAATAATTGAAGTTTTCATGGAAATAGTTAATTTACCAGGAACTAAACTCATTTGGTTTTCTCTAGGGAAATATTCCTTTTTGTACTGTTCTTCCCTAAGAACCGCAAATAACTTTCAGAATTATATGCAAATGATAAAATGAAGCCATGGCTTATGGAGCCAAATACAGAAAATGTTCAATAGTTGAATGCAGATCTTTAATTTGACACTAATATTTGATGCTAAACACAAATCTCTGCCCCTATTTTGTTAGTTACTGCTCAGACTCTGTGTACATTTTTCACTGAAGATTTGGGGAGGCTGAATACTCTTTCAAAGTTTGCCATTGATTATCACCATTCTGGAAAACTCCTTAGCCTTTCACTGAGAGCCAGTTTTCTTGTATCTTTGACCTACTGCTCTATTATCCTTCCTGGTACTAGGCTTGACTTTGAAAGACTTTAGACTATATCTGAAATCACAACCATTTTCCATAGAAGACAGCAACAGCTCTTTAGGTTGTTTACCTCGAGGTGCCTGGGGCTAAGATTACCAGTTGAAGTATATAAAAATAGAGGATGTCCAGTTATATTTGAATTTCAGAAAAATAATGAGTTTTTTATATAAGTATATTGCCTGTTCATACTGAATTCAAATTTATCTGAGTGCTTGTATCTCTGAAGCAATAAAGATAATTCCAGAAGAGTTTCTGAAACTTTTGTATAATGGCAGTATTATAGGACTTAGAATACAGTCTCTGTAGACAGTTAGAAGGGAACAGTTTCCATTTAAATGTCTAAATGAGACTTTTTTTTCTAATAAAATAGATCACTCTGTCTTAATGTTAGTTTTCCCAACATTATAACCTAGGAAAAGCACACAATAGGAGGTACCATAACAATATGAGAATTTCATTGGTGTACATTGTTTATTGTACCTCTTACATTTGTAAATAAGGTTTCTAATTACTGCTCTAAAATCAACTTATGCTTGTTTAATGGGTCAGATCAACTTTTTTTTTTTTTGCATAGAAGAATTGGGGTGTAAGCCAGAGGTGCAGGGAGTAAGAGGATTCCCCAGAGACAGAGTGGGGAGCAGAACAGGTGGATCTACTGAAATACACTGCTAAGGAGAGCCACAGCAAGACAGGAGAGGTCTGCTGCACCATAAGTGGGTTAGCTCCCTGGCCAGGGATCAAATTCAGGGCCATAGTGGTGATAAAGTTGAGACTTAACCCTTAGGCCACCAGGGAGGCCCTCAACCTTTTTTTTTAGACAACTTATTGAGGTATCATTGACATGCCAAAAGTTGTACATATTTAATGTATACAGTAATGAATTTGGGAAGATCAACTGGTTTTATTCACATGCTATAAGGAACTGTGAAGAAAACAGGAGTGTATTGCCCTCACACCTAAAGAGGGGAATTCCCCACTGAAAACTGATCTTAACTTTGACCTGTTCCTAGGCTTGTTTTTGCTTCCTCCGACCTAAGTTGTGTGAGAGGTAAGATTGTATTTTCAAGGAGTGTCCACTGCCTTATGCCTTTTTAGTTATCTAATAATAACAACTTGTTATTACATAACCCAAGCAATAAAACAGCACTGGCACATAGTTGGCTTACGCAGGAGAAGCCTGACTCTGTGATATATGAGACACATGGTCAGGTATTTTGTATCCTTCAAGGTTTTAATGATACATATTATATAATCAGTGTTTTCATGCATTCTATACTCAACATGAATTTCCTTTCCCTACATTTCTTTGTGCTTTTGTGCTTTCAACAGTCTCTAGTTTTATGTTTAGTCATGAGAAATTATTCTTCCATTGAAGGAAATCAATTGAATTTTGTCAGAAAACACAAAAGGCAGTAAATATGGAGACTTTCCTCTTTCAGTCAATTAGGAAATGGCTTTTAAATAATGAGGCTTTCTTTGAAAAGTCAATTATTTTTTTCAAGAACTGAGTTTTACTGAGTACTAATGTGTGAGATACCTAAGATGGGATAAAGTTGAGCATCACTGCAGCTTTGCAAACCTCATTCTTGGCCTTGGGACAGTCCTGGGATATGAAAGATGAAGTAAGTGCTAAGTGGTACAAAGAAAATAAGCAAATGAAAATGTAAAATGAGGGAAACAACTCCAGGAAAATTAAAACTTTCCATTAAAAATTCAAGACTCTCTTAGCACTCTGTGGCTTGGCTGGGAATATAGTTATACAGTCCGAATAAAATATTTGCTGAATTTTTTTCTAACAAAAACAATGCTATATATCTACTGGGAAAGTTGGGAGCAGAAAGTATGTACCTATGTGTGCAATGGTAGGGAAAGGAAAGGGCCTGGTAAGAGCACTAAATCCTCAGTTTCCCTAGTAGGAGGAAGTTAACATGAAATGCCAAGTCCAGGGACTGCCTGCAGAACAGTGATTCTGGAGTCGGCCATGATGGGCCCCCTACCTCTCTGCGTGGTGGGTGGCGTCACCCAGTATACTGAGCTCAGCCAGGCAGGCGACACATTGTTCCTGTATTGTGCCATAGCAGAGTCAACAAAAGTAGCTGTCAGTGCCTATAGGGGGGCACTGAGGGGAGCTGATGACCTTTTTCATAGTGGATGAAGCTGCAGAGAAATCTATATATGCTACAAAGTGGCCAATGAGACATGGAATAATTGAAGACAGGGATTTGATGGAAAGTTTCATGGAACAAATGATTTTTTTTTATTATTATCTTCAAGCTATACCTGAGGATCATTATTCTTTAATGCTTTAAATATGTCACCTATCTGTAGCTGTATGTGCTGATATAGATGCAGGAAAAGTGTTCACAACATATTGCTGAGTTAGCAAAAAAAAAGGCAGAGCCTCTGCTGAATACACCAGAAAATAGAGATTATGTGGCAGAAATTCTGTTGGACCCATCTAATGCACCATGACTCAGTGCTGCAATTCAGGCAGTGCTGGCCTAGGCAGCATCTTGAATATCTCAACAAGTTGGTAAACCTAGGTTGGCAATCCCTACAAGGACTGTCTTTACAACCCACGCCATCCTGGTGGCAGAAGGCTATGTAATTGGCAGCTGCATCAAACACATCCCAATTGCAGGCGGAGATGTTAGATAGTTCACTCAGCAGCCGCTGAAGGAGAGGGAGGTGGAAGCCCTCCTGAGCGGGCACTGGAGACCACAATCATTCGGAGAAATACTGTCACATTTGCCCTGAGAGAGCCAAGGACTTTGCCAAGTGTGATGTGGCTCCCCGGAAGCAGCTGACAGCACGCTGGTACCCATGTGATCAACCAAAACCAGTTCACTAAAGATGTCGGCAGCAAAAGGTCCCCAGGACCTCGAATTTTCTTTCACCAAGAGTTTGCCAATCCAGATTTTATGGAATCCACCCCAGATGTTGAAGGCCTGTGGAGCTGCCCCACCAACTTGTGGTGTCAAGAGACTCCATGAGGTTCAAGGATTTTGGCATCAACTACAGAGAGATTTAAAAAGGGTGGTTTAGGGGCCTTCCTGGTGGTGCAGCGGTTAAGCGCTGTGCTGTGGAGCTGTTGGCAGCGGCGACGCGAGTTCGACACTCCGCCGGGGAGATCTCCTGCCTCGCCCACTGCCCCCCTCAGCAGTGTATCTCGGTCAATCAGCCTGTTCTGCTCCTCGCTCTGTCTCTGGTGAACCTTCTCGCCGCCCCACGCCTCTGGTCTGCACCCCAGCTTGTATGCATAAATAAATAAATCTTAAAAAAAAAGGGGTGGTTTAAAAAGGGTGGTGGACGCCAGACTCAAGCCCACTGAGCTGCTCAGTGGTGGCAGAAGCAAGAGACGCCAGCACAGGCTCAGGTGTTCACCATCACACACACCTCCACGCTCTGGGTTGGAGGCCCAGTCCCTAGGGCCTGGCATCTGCAGCCACAACCCCTCTTTGGAGTCCTGTCTCAGTGTTTGCCTTGGCACCACTGTGGGCGACTATTCATGCCTTAGAACCCAGAGAGCCCTAAGCACCTGTCAGTAGTGGCACTGGTGTTGGGGTGGTGAAGCTGGCTTGTCCCTGAGCACACGAGCACAGAATATTGTCCATTCAACACAATCCATTGATGTGCCCACTGCTTGAAGGCCATTCCTTCTCCTCAACCCCCCGTACCCCCATACCCCCCTCCCCTCCTCCTGAGCAGACAAACAGTTCTGAAGGAATTCAACTGTGACTTCAAAACTTGTTGGGAAAAAACCTCAAACACAGCAGAAAATCGTGCCCTCTCCCCAAAGAACAGGGGGCTATAAACCCTTTCCTCCCAGCATATTATGGTAAATAAACATAGATTTGTATCTCAAGTTTATAATATTTTCATTTTCTATCAATTTGTACTTTATGGTATTTAGTACAACTGACTGATCTAAATGTGAATAGATATTGGATAGATGAAAGAGAGTGCGCTCATAGGACATTTTCAATTGTGAGGCATGTCCTGATATGTTTAAAGGTGAACAAAATAAAATAGAGCAGACTCTTTTGCTGGAAGATGATTGCATATTATTGGAGCGACATGAAGTTTAAACACTAATCTGTGTCATGTGAAAATTATTACAGGTAATGTCCTCTCTTCGTTTTCTTGTTCAGACTTTCTGAAACTGTTTTATAGAGGATGCTGGTGAGTGTTGGATGAAGTACTGCCTTGCACCATTGCAATAAAAGCAGTCAGACTCTTTGTAAAGAAAAATAGGAAAGAAAAAAACCTAAGCTTTATAAAAAAAAAGAGAAGAAAAAAAACCTAAGCCTTAAATCATTAAGAAACAGCTATAGTATCTAGATATTTAGAAATATGGATGTCAGTACTGGAAGGAACAGCTAAAAGAATGAGATGGATTTTCTGGGGCACGGGAATCAGCAGTGAGGGCGCTGGCGGAATGAGGGTGTTGCTTCTGGGTTGTAAGCCTTGTTACCATTAGACTTGTTTGTCCATCTTCATGTATCTGCTTCATGAAATTTTAATTTTAATAAAATCAAGAGACCCCCCCCCCAAAAAAAAAAACTAAACTTGTTAACAGGATTTTATAAAAAAAAATAACAAAACAAAAGGAGATAATTGACTGGGGGCAAAATATGGACTACATTCTTAGTTTAAAATAAATTTTGTACATAAGATTTTAGGAGAAAAAACTGTTCATAAGGATGGGAGTTTCTGTATTTCAAGCAGTCTGCTCTAGGAGAGTCTAGGTTTGCTACTTCAGTTCTTCCCCCCTTACATGTTGGGGGGGAACAACATTATCTCTTGGTGGATTGCAAGGCACTGGCCTTAAAATAGCTTATATGTCTAGGTCTGCCTTATTCAGTTTTCCTAGAAATAAACATGTGAATGAGATTCATGTCTCAATGGGCCCTTTTTTGATCTGAAATGAGCTGGGAGATGCAAACCTTCCTTTCCTAAGACTGCTCTTTCCAAGGAGGTGGAGGGGTCTGTACTGGCATTTAAAGGGGGAGAATTTTGCCAGATTAAGCACACAGGGTGCCCTGGAAAAGCAATTAAGTTGAAAATAGATTCATTTTCAAACTTTCAGAATTCTCAGTCAAGCTTCAATTTTCTAGGTTCAAACGTGGGCTGTGATTGGGTTGCAGGTGTTTTCCCTTTGTCTAGCACAGTCCCTCCAACTGTTTAAGCATTGGGGCTGAGCTGAGCACATTTCTCACACTGTGCTGGGCAAGTTTTCCTTCCCCCTTCCCCCCACCAACCAATTACCCATTGGTGTTAAACACCTGTCCAGGTGGCTCCCCTTAGGTGAAGGAATGGTCAGAAGGGATCCTCACAGTCTCAGTGAGCAGTGCTCTTGCTATATGGGGAGACACTCCTGCCCTCCTAATACCTCTTTTTTATTAATTAATTATTATTATTATTTATGTCTTTTACATTATTGTGTACTCTCCATAGGTTTCCCACCACCGATTCACCCGTGAACTGTCACCATAGTCCCTTGTGCTCTTTTCTCCCGTTTTGAACTAGAAGGGATCATGCTAAGCGAAATAAGCCAGAAAGAGAAAAAATATCAATTGGTTTCACGTATAGCAGGAATATAGGGGAACCAAATGAGAGAGAGACATTTAGTGAGGGAGGGGGAGGATAAGGGCTCAAAACAGGGGAGAAAAGAGCCCTCCTACTATCTCTTTAAGAAAGGTTTTCTGAGTGTTTAATTCCCTACTATTGACCCTTCTCGTCTTAGCAGCTTGGAACCTATTCATTGAAGTAGAAAGATAGTTCTGTTGCAGAGAGGACAATTCCTATAGGTGTTTTTTCTGCTATTATGGATTTTTTTTTTTTTTACTTAAAAGTCCTATCTCCACAACTAGAACACAAGATCTTTGAACTTCAAGGATTTCGTGACACATTTCTTTTTATCTCAGTTCCTAGTCCAGATCTTACACATTGTAGGTACTTGGTATATGCTACATTGATGATGAAATTTATAAATACTTTTACTTTACTTATACAAAATATTGAGGAACAGCCATATTAATGACCTAGGCTAGACTAAGGATATATTAGGTCTCTTTTTTACTTATCTGGACATTCTAATGTTCCTATAATGATTGGAGGTGGGGAAGAATCTCTGCTCTCCATGGCATTCTTTACCCCTAGAGGGAAAGGGGACCACAAAAGTATTTGAAATGTAATAATAATAAATACGACACAAAAGTTAACTTATATTGAGTGCTTACTGTATACCAGGAACTGCTTTAAGCACTTTGCCTGTGTTAGCTCATTTAATCCTAAAGATGATCCTTCTAATCACAGACACTTAACATCATTGTAAGAACATCCTGTGTTCAAAATCTGGGTTATTTCCTGACATTACACAAGTGCATTGACACTTGCTCTCTGAGGCTAGTCATCCTTGTGGAGTAACACTTATAAATACATTTGAAAGACTTTTGTGCAACAGCCAATCACTCTCGTGAAATTGAGGCTTGTATGGGTCACAAGTAGTGGCGCAAACAAATCAAAGAGATTATGCCCTGTGATTAGAAATTTTGAAACAGAGTCTACTGGAACTCATGTCGCTGCTTTATGGTATGAAGAGATCTTGCTCACCAGAGGAAAATTCTCCAAGTACCACCCTGCCTAATTCATCTTATGAAGCACAGAGTTCCTCACACACTGAAAATGACTGTTTAAAATAAACGTACCTGTAACACACAAAGTTTCAGGTTGGGCTTTAACCCCAAGAACTCCCCCATCAGTTGGGCAGTGGAAGCTAGTTTGCTCTGCCTATACCAGTGTTCCCAGCAAAGTAAAAATCATACATAATGAAAGGCAGAAGTCAGCACCCGCCTAGGGCCAACCCATCACCTGCCCAAACCAGAAAAGCAGGAGGGTGATGCCATGGAATGTGCTGGGCTTCTTCCTCCTGCCAGCCACCCGCTGGAGTCAGGTTGTTCTGATATGTACATGGAACTCAGCACCTGGGGAATTGGGAGAATAAGATGCACAACTACAGCCAGAAACTACAGCAATCACTGTAGGGACAGCAAAATGGATCACCTTAAAGAAAACAATAGTCATGATTACTATTAGTAACGAAAACAATTCCACCTGTTAAGGTTGGCCCACTGACCTTTTAGAACATGTTCACCTTCTGGCCCATAGTGCAGAACAGATACTATATAGGGAAGGAGTGAGACTGGCTATTATTGGCAGAAAAGAGAATCAGAATTTTGGGGCTGGGTCCATTTTCCAAAGAGGAAACAGATTTAGAGACTTCCTTAAGATCACACACACAGTGGGTACTGGAATCCAGACTGGACTTTCACTTCAAGATGCTTTTACTCAAAGTTACTTGAAGTAACTAATAATGCATTGCTGTAATTTTTTATGTTAATTTATTTTTGTTTCCTAATTCAGGATATATAATAAACAAACATTTCTCAGGAGTATGGAATGAGTCATAGGAAATGTAAACATAGTTTCATCCCAGGAAAACCTGTTGGCTCTGTTAACCACTTCTCAGTATTCATATCCATGGCCTGTAGATGTAGCCACCAGCTCTCAGAGCCATCAATGGCTCTCCTGGGAGAAAGCTATTTAGTCCAATTTTAAAAGCTCATAAAAAATGTAACTGGAAAAAATGTATAGATACCTATTGTGGTTTAAATTACTATTTTCTCAAAATATTAAATGTGAGTCTACATTTAAAACTTGAATGAATTGTGCAGTATATAAAGGAATTACATAAATAGGCATATATTATACTTTTGTATAGTATAAGTACATTCATTAGTGAGAGGAATAAAATAGCTCAGTAACAAAGTTCCAGAATAATATACAACCCTACACCCCCATAATATCATTTATCATATTTAGGAAATAATCTAGTTTTTATACTAAAATAACTACTAGGCAACAAACCTATGAAGTTAGAAATCTGAAGGCAGCTCATATAACTCCTTTAGCTGTTGACTTGTTAATAATTTTAGATATTATGTATTCCTGAATGAATCTTTATCCTATCCTTGTATTTAGAAGTTCAGTGAGCTGGAAATCCTCTCCTTTCACGAATTCCTGACACAAACACAGTCCCATTACAGCGGATGTCATTTCAACATTTTCTTAATGAAGATCTTTTGACATTCCAGTCATGACTCTTAATTAAAAAATGATAACTCACAAAATAAAAGAATTGGAATTGTGCCTTGCAAATAATCTTAATAAACTTGACTTCACCCTTTATGCTCAGTGTGTTCCTAAAATTAATAAAATAGAATTGTAAAAAAGCAGAGCACATTTCAAAATGCACTTGAGAAACTCTTCATGGGATGTGAGCCACCAAGTAAGGGGTAACCCTCTGACCCGGCGCCGCACCCTGTCGGCTCTGCACCCTTCATTCTGAGCCAGCCTCTCACTGCCACATCACTTGTGCTCCAGTCTGCTTCTCTGCAGCCCCAGGGCCAGTGCTCTTCTGAGTAGTTCCTTGAGGAGTCAATGACTGTCAAAACAAAAGCAGTAAGTGGAGACAATCAACATGAAGTTGAGAAGGGAAAAGCAGGAATTAGTCATTGTCACAGTTGATTTGGGACTTTAAATCAAAGATATTGTAGCTTTTGTCTGCTTAGGATAAATAGTAAAATTCCTGGGAAATTGGCCTCTGAGAAGTCTGTTTGGAGAAGACTGTGGTTAAGGTAGATGTGGCATAGCTGGCTGGTTATCCCCCCATCCATCCAGGCTTAGAAGTAGGAACTCAGTGCTCAGTCAAGCACATGACCCATCGGCACAAAGACATTGTACCCAGTTTCCATTTTCCAGTCTCCCTTGCAATTGGATGTGTCCATGTGACTAAGTTCTATCCAATGGGAAAATGTGAACTATTATGTAAAATTGGTGGGAAATAAGCCATACCCTTTCTGCCCTTTCCTTCTTTCTGCTGAGATAGAAACCAAATCTGAGGATGGTGAAGATGTAAGAAAGGAATTTGGATTCCAAGTCTCCCTTGCAATTGGATGTGCCCATGTAACTAAGTTCTACCCAATGGGTAAAATGTGAAGCTGTTATGTAAAATTGATGGGAAATAAGCCATACCCTTTCTGCCCTTTCCTTCTTTCTGCTGAGATAGAAACTAAATCTGAGGATGGTAGAGATGTAAGAAAGTAATTTGGATCCCAGCAACTTCATGTGGCCTCGCCCCTTTCCCTGCCCAACCCCAGGCTACTTATCACTGGATGTCTTTAAATATTAACAAGTAAACTTTTATCTTGCTTAAACTATTGTTATTTTGGTCATGATACTCTCAGCCAAATTTGACATTAACTGATAAGATAAGTAAGGAAAACATAGTGACAAATTAAAGAAAATCACTTTAGGTCTAATTGCAGCTTTAAAATAAAAAAATACATTCTAATGTGATTCCTTTCATTTTTCCTCCAAAATATCAATGGAAACACAGAAAAAGGAAATTTGCAACATTAGAAAGTAGGACCAAGTCAATTTATCTGAGAGAATTTTCTAATAGTTTCTTCCTTTTTCTTTTCATATATTCAATAAGTACTTAAAAAATTACTACTGTGCCATTGGCTGTTGTAGACCCAAGGAGTAGAGTGTCTACAAAGCAGATAAAGTCCCTGTTTTCATGGAGTTTCTATCCTAGTGTGAGAAGACAGTCTATATATACAGTCTATATATAAGGTAAACATGGGAGGGCCTCCCTGGTGGTGCAGCGGTTAAGCACTGTGCTGTGGAGCTGTTGGCAGCAGCATCGTGAGTTCGACGCTCGGCCAGGGAGATTCCCACATGGTGCGGCAGACCTCTCCTGCCTCGCCCGCTGCTCCCCTCAGCAGTGTATTTCTGTTGATCTGCCTGTTCTGCTCTCCTCTCTGTCTCTGGTGAACCCTCTTGCTGCCACACACCTCTGGCCTGTACCCCAGCTTGTATGCATAAATAAATCTTTAAAAAAATTTTAAAAAAAGATAAACATGGGAGTATATCAGATTGTGTTTAAGTATATGAAGAAAAACAAGGTAAGGGCGTAGAAAGTGATAGGGATATACTACAGAAGAAGTGGTTAGGGAAGTTCTAAGCTTCTTGGAAGTGACATTGGAACAGATACCTGAGTGAAGTAAGGGGGGGAGTTGTGACAATTCCTGCAGGAACAGCATTCCAGGCAAAACGGACAGCATATGCAAATGTGCTGAGACTGGCTTGGTATGTTCCAAGAACAGTAACAAGGTAATTTGAGTGGAGTAAGGTGGTTTGAGTAGTAAGTATGGAAAAGAAGTGGTAGGAAAAGATGTCTGAGAATGGGCAAGGATCAAGTTGTTTAGGATGAGTTGCCAGGAGGTCATATTTAATTGTACTGAAAAGTAAACTCTGTGGTCAATCCTGAGAATAAAATGCCTCTGTTAAAGTGGGTAGGAACACCTCTGTGCCTCTACTGCTATGTAGGGTTCACAATCTTAACATCTATTCCCATCAGAGAATTCGGCAACCAGGCCTCTGTTTGGGTGTTTTCCACCAAAGTGCCTCTTTCTCTACATGCTCGGAGACTGTCACCTCCAGAGAACATATCATCTCACTTAATCCTTGGACTGGATATTAAGGGTAGAGTACACTGGCTGTACTCAGTGAATCTTGGGAGAGGCCATCCTTACAAGTAACGCAGTATAGTTTTGATGGAGATGGAGGAGCCCCAGTTGCGACATATCTGTAACTTACTGCTTTTCTGATGCTGTTTCACGATGCATGTGAGCACGAGAGTGGCAATAGGAGAAAACACCGCCTCTACTAGAGTATAGTAAACGCAGAGATGGTATTGGGCTTTACCGTGTCATCTAGTTGTGAAGTTGTAAAACCCAAAAGAAGAGGACAATAATGAAAAGCAAAGCAATCTTTAGCGAACACTATGTTTTTCATTTGAGGATGAGTATCAGAAAAAATAATGTGTCCAAGGAAAAAAATAAGAGGGACGAAGAATTGGAAAAATTGTTTTGAAGACTCAGAGCATGAGGAACTCTATACACACCATATACTTCTGGAATAAAAAGAAGAAAATTTAAGAAACTTGTTTGTTGTACTTAGGAGTACACAAAATGACAAGATTTTTATGGGATGAGAACGGAAAAGGTGAAAAACTTGACAATGAAATGGAAAGGGCGGAGTTCATTTTAAAAGGTTGGGAGATATTCAAATATTAAAAGTCAGGAGATTAAAATACCAGTTGAAGTAAAGTCTACGGTGGGAGCAATAAAGTATATTACCATGGCAGACACTAGAATCAATGATAAGAAAAATGAACTTGATTTATTAGACTGCTCAACAAAAAGAAAAAAGATTCACATGAATAATATAGAGATTATACAGATTTAAGAATTATAGTTGTTTCTGAGGAAGATACTAGAACAACTGAAACAAAGGCAATAATTAAAAGTGCAGTTAAAAAGACTCCAAATGATAGTAATAAAAAGGGTGCTATTCTTGAAATACCTTAACAAAAGCTTGGGAATACAAGCATAAAGAAAAGAATCATCTACTAGCATTCCACCATAAAGAAGTTACTTACAACAAAACAAAAACCTGGCTGACATCAGATCTGTAATAATAAATGCCAAAAGACAATGGAAAAAATACCTATAGATTTTTGAATTAAAAAATCATGAAAAATAAAAGAGAAGATAAAACAGGGTTTTTTTCAGTTGAATTTTTTCACATGTAAAGACAACTGTTAAATAGCCTCACATATTCAAAGCCTCAGAAAATAGAAAATTTGTGTTTTTTGGAAAACATTGGGATACATATATCAGACACTGAAGAGATCTGAACGAACAGCCAAGGTATAGCGCATACATAGTTAATGTTATATAATTTATATACAAGGGAAATAACATGACTCACACCCCTTCTCAGTATATTGGAAAGCAGTTAAATGATTATATATCACTAGCACTTCACCTTCGGGGCTGTTTGCACTAGAATGTCATTTAACCCTGTGTAACTCTAGGAAAAAAAGAATTATCCCTATTTTTTATTTGGCACACTAAGATACAGAAGTAAGTACTTGGCCAAGATAAGGTAGCTTAGTAGTTAACAAGGTCAGGAATTCAGGTTTCAGAGCCTTACAGTTTAACCTTAAACTATTCTGCCTCTAACATTACTACAAAGGTATATTGGTCATTAGCTGCCTGGGGCTCTGTCCTTAAGTCTAGATATCCCAAAGAAGACGAACTTTGTTTAAATTGCATTTTTCTATACCTAGAGCGATTGGCTTTAAAGTTCCCAGAAAATGAATTCAGATACTAGATCTGGGTCCTTGATCTGGATTCCTTTGTGTTATGCTTACAGGTTTCTCTCTAAGTGCAGATAGATAGGTAGATAGATAGATAGATAGATAGACAGACAGACAGATAAAATTTCACACAGTTCAGACATAATTCAATACCATGTTTGTTTATGTAATTGAATTACTTTGGTTTAACTTCTATTTCCTTTTGAAAATGTTACACAAATAATGGCAGTTTATAAAAAGTAAAACCTGATATAGGCTAGGCTAAATGTGGACTGTTTATCAAGTTATCAACTGGTAAATTATAAAGGTAAATGAATAAACAAGGACAGCCTGCAATAGACCCAGGCCTCAGGCTGGAGGATCTATATTGGAAGAAAAACCTAAGAATCATATTGCTTGACAAGTATGATTCATGTGCAAATGACATTTCAAGGCAAGCCAGTTAAGAAAGATCCGAATACGGATACTGGAAGTGATAGTGTTTGCCACAGGTTTCCAAGTGCCTTCATTTGAATGTACACATGTGCTACATTTAATGCTATAGTTGGACTGTACAAAGTATAACATTGTGGTTAAGAAAACAAGTTCTGATACCAGACCTGGATTACAAATCTTCATCTCCAGCATTCTAATTAAGTTCATTTGAGGAACAGAGATGATTCCTATTACATGGGTAATAACCCTCGTTAATATATAAGGTGCCAAGCATGTTGTACCACATGGTAAGGTTTCTTAAGTAGCAGCTATTATTAATACCTACTATGATGGTACCTACATACCTGTAGTGGCTATCATTCTGAGGAGAGACTGTAGGGCATCAAAAATGTTTTTTAAATGCAAACACAGAAAATTAATAGCACAGTCTTCTTCCTCTTCTTTGCAATTGCTTACCACATTAAGTCTGTGATCTCAACTCACTGCACACGGTCACCAGAATCACCAATAAATCAATCAAGCAAGTCAATCAAAAAATTCCAGGCGTATCTTTTTCTTAGAACTCGGACTTTGAATTGGAAAACATGACATGCCAGTTGCTCTTCGACCTACTTCCCCAAAGGTCTCCTGCTCGTTTAAATGGTGCGTTCCCACGGAGCGCAACAGATAAATGTATGATGAGCGCTCCCTGTTGTGAGGACTCGGCTAGAGGCGCCAGGTCTCCGCTGTCCAGGTGTGCGCGGCATCTAGGCGATCCGGGCCCGTCTGGGCCTGGCACCTGGGGAACGTTTAGCTTGGCTGGCGGGACGGACTCCCCAAAGTGGCAGTTCAAGGGGCTCTGTTGGCTACGGTGGGCGAAGAAGCTGCTCCCGCCTACCCCTACTACCACTTTCGCAGGGCGCTTGGCTCCCGGGCACTGACACTTGGAAGACGCCTCCAATCCCGCGGGGCGCCACGCCCGCCGCGCGCTCTGCGCGGGATAAGAAGCCGGCGCCCCGCCGCCCAGGTAGAGCTCCAACTCCGGCTGCGAGCGGCGGGGCCGCCAGGTTGCGCGCAGGGCGCCGACCACGAGCCACTGCGCTGCCATGAGCGCGCCACGGGACATCGGCACCTTCGTGGTGTGGGACTATGTGGTGTTCGCCGGGATGCTGCTCATCTCGGCCGTCATCGGCATCTACTACGCCTTCGTGGGACGCCGCGGCGAGCAGTCCTCCAAGGAGTTCCTGATGGGCGGCCGCAGAATGACCGCCGTGCCTGTGGCGCTGTCCCTCACCGCCAGCTTCATGTCGGCCGTCACCGTCCTGGGCACCCCATCAGAGGTCTACCGCTTTGGGGCCATATTCAGCATCTTTGCCATCACCTACTTCTTAGTGGTCGTCATCAGCGCAGAGGTCTTCCTCCCGGTGTTCTACAAGCTGGGGATTACCAGCACCTACGAGGTAAAGGGTGAGGGTGGGCTGAGGACGAGTCTGCAGGCTCCTGGCAGGAATTTATGGGGAGCAGACACACTACTGTATCAAAATTTCTCGCGGTCAGGACTACCATCGCCCCCGCCATCCCCTTTTGGAGAGGCATGTCCAATAAAGGCTGAATAGTGAGGGAGAGGACTTGCAACTTACTCTCAGTAGTGAAAAAAAAAAAAAAAGATGCTTCCGATCCAATCAGAGAGTATTCTACCAGTGTGGACTAAGGTTCTTTGACTTTACACCTTGGGTTCTTAGTCTAGGGAGAAGGCTTTAAAACCTTTTTTTTTGGGGGGGGGGAGGGAGGAGAATGGTGTATGTCTTAACTCCTCCTCCTTGAAGTGAGTCCATTTGTTCCAGGTCCTCAGGTACCACTCTGCTTTCCATGATAGTTGAAGAATTTGCACTTTCCCCTCCTTCCTGCTCCCAAGCATACACCTTGGGCAGAGGGGCAGGAGCCCCCAAAGATTAAGCTGCAGTTTCTCTTGCCTCAGTACGCACCTCTGAGACCAGATCCTACCACTTACCAGCTGGGTAACCTTGGTGGACTTGTTTAACCTTTTGTGCCTGTTTCTTCATCTCAAAATGGAAAGAGTAATTCCACCTATCTTACTCAGTTGTTGAGAGGATTGCATGATGGGAAGCAAGTGTAACGTTTAGAAGAATGTCTGTAAAGTGCTAAGTAAAGAGAACGTGCTAAGTAAATGTTGGCTGTAGCTGTTGTGATCATGGTGGTAGAGGTGGGTATCTTGGGATCATTAGGAAAATTCCACTGCAAGGATTGTAGCTCCACCTTCTCTCTCCATGGAAAGATGATTAAGAAAACCATTTTCTCCTGCTGCATTTTCACTGGTTATAGGTTTTCCCAAGTTATCGGTAAGAAAGAGCTTTGCAAAGATTAAACATGTTTGGTTTAGTTTAAAGAATATTGAATGGGAGTTTCAGGGGAAGAGTAAAAGCGTGGAGGAGTGCTGGGATCCTGGTCAATGGTCCCAGTGGTCTCCTTTTCCCAGGTACTAACCCATGAGCTCTGTGAACCAACTGGCAGAAGTTTCTTCTCTACTAGGCCATTATCCAGAAGACTCTGAGCGTTAATTTTTAGCCACCACCTGTGTCCTTGAGTTTAGGTATGTTTGCTGCAGACCAGAGACACTGAAGGCACTTTCCTAAGTGAGGCTGGTTCAACTGGTGCTGTGGATGGGGCCACAATGACATGTATTGGTGACAAACTACCTGGACTCCAATGACATTACCCAGGGTGAGGCGCCCTTGGGATAGCATTGCCCTCCTGTCTGGTCATTGTGTTTGGGACAGTTCTGTCACCACCCCAGAAGTGAGCCTGATGGAATTCTCTGTTTAGCTTAAAAGTGTCAAACTAGGGCCTCCCTGGTGGCGCAACGGGTTAAGCCCAGCGCTGTGGAGCTATCTGGCTGCTGCGGGAGATCGATGCCCAGCTGGGGAGCTTCCCACATGGCGCAGCAGACCTCTCCTGCCTCGCCGCTGCTCCGCTCAGCAGTGTGTTTCGGTCGATCTGCCTGTTCTGCTCCCCACTGTCTCTGGAGAACCCTCTCACCGTCCTCTGCCCTGCACCCCAGCTTGTAGGCAAAAATAAATAAATCTTAAAAAAAGGGGGGGGGCAAACTCTATGCCCCAAGCCAAACTCAGTCTTCAGTCATTTTTTCCCTCCTAATAGTGTTTTTGGGGAAAAAAAGTAATTTAGCATTTAATGATGATAAGAAGTCAAAATTCTAGATACTTGCTTCTTTTGAAAACTTAGAAGGTGGTGACACTGGGCCCGCATCCCCTGTGGCCATAGGAACTCCAGTTAATACCCATTTCTCTCACTCCCTATTAGCTTCTATTTTGAGGTCTCATGATTGCTTTCTTATCACAAAGAAATCTATGTCTGCTCACATCTTTGCCAAAAATGTGAAAGGGAAAAAGGACAGGGTTAAAGCGCATTCTTGTACGGGGGGAGAGGTGAGAGAACATATTTCTTAGTGGACTTGAGTATTATAACATATCAGTATCTGAACCTGACCAGCCTACTTGTGTTTGTGTTACCTGATGGGACCTGTCGCCCGTGAGCTCTGATCTGTTGTTAACCAACTCCCAAACTCAGGAACGGTTGGAAGAATCTGGCAGGAGGACTTCAGTCCACACGGGTGAATGCTGCGCTCATGATCACTGACCCATGTGCTTCGGGCCGGCCGCTTTACTAAGAAACAGATTTCCCACATGTTTCCAGTGCTGATGGCTAAGTTAGTGCTTCAGCTAAAAATGGTGAAAGTTAACATTAACTGAATGTTTGACACGTGCTGGGTTCTGGGATGCATATTTTAGGAACATGACCTGAGTCAATACTCCAAACAATCCTTCTAAGGAAGGTCCTCTGAGGACCCCATTTTGCCAACAAAGACTCAGGGTAATGAAGCTGCGGAAAAGAGCTTGAAGCAAAGTAGACATTTGCCCACAGCTATGCAGCGGTGTGTGCTGGCTGCTTCTGAAGACTCTCAGTGAATCTGTTACAGTCCCAGCAGGTTCATCACAGCCAGTGCAGAGAGCAAGGAAGGCACAGGACGAGTGGATTGTGGGCATGTTAGTGGGCGTCCACTGCTGATGGGGACCTGGCAATGGGGCCAGGGAAGTTAGACAACGTGCTATGTCCCTGACAATTGGTCATGACAAGCAAGTTCTTGAGGAACAGTTTGTTCATTTTTTGCTGAGCAGTGGAACTCCCTCTACAAATTAAGAAGTCCAGCACTGACTGATATCCTGGATTCTTGCTCAAGAATGAACTCCCTCCTGTTTATACTTTGTCAGCTAAACCTAACTGTTCAGAACTATTTTTGATATCTATTTATCACTGCCTTTAAAGTGTAGTCCCAGTAGATGTTTAACAACTTGCAGATCCATGGACAGGAAGTGCAATTCAGGAATCCAGTTTCATTCATTGCTTCTTAAGGGTCTTTCTGGAGCCTATGAAATCTGTCTTTGAACTGAGTTGCCCAGACTGTATTTTTTCTCTGTTCAATGAAAGTCTTATTGTCCCTAAAATTTGAGGAATTTGAGAGATCTTGGTTGACTGTAGTCAGATACTATTGTTCTATGGTTTGTCTACAAATCCTAGAACTATTCTGTAGCTTAATGCTCATGGACTAGGGCTTCTGGTGGTCTCCAGGCTTTCTTTAGCAGCCCAGTAACTACTGATAGCTGGAATCATGATGGATTTCTTGGCTCAGTCTTGGGTTGGTCTTCTATGAACTTTCACTCATAGACTTGCCTGGATCCAGCCCATCTTGGGAGGAAAATATGTAACATTACACACACACACACGCACACACACACACACACACTCTCTCTCTCTCTCTCTCTCTCTCTCACTCTCTCTCTCTCTATATATATACACACAGACACTCTCTCTCTCACTCTCTCTCTCTCTATATATATATACACACACACACTATATAGTATATATATACTATACTATATATACTATATATACACTATATAATATACTATATATACTATATAATATACTATATATACACTATATATACTATATAGTATATATATACTGTTTAATAGTATATATATGCTATATAATATACTATATAGTGCACACACACTATATATTATATGTAATATATAGTAGATATAACATATATATAGTATATACTGTGTGCAATGTTATATATAGTGAATATATATATATATATATATATATATATATATATAGAGAGAGAGAGAGAGAGAGAGAGAGAGAGAGAGAGAGAAAGGGAGAGTGTGTGTTGTGTGTGTGTATGAATATATGTATTTGGTTCAATTTGCTACATTTTTATCACCATCCCACATTTCTCTTTAGTTTTCTTTAGTCCTTCAGCAATTAGACACATTTACCTAAAAAAGGCAAAGAACTGGAAAAACTTCAGCTAATGGCAGGAGCAGAGAAACTGGAGAGATGGTCTCCTATGGAAAAAAGCATAGAGAAGCCTGATGCTAAAGAAGTGATATCCAAAGATTACTACTTTGTCTCTCGTATTCATTTCAGCCTCCATAAGGAGATACTGAAAGGTGAGGTCCACACCCTCTCACAAGCAACTCCATTTTGACAACTGGTAGCTTTTCAAAGATAAGGTGGTGCTGGTTATGGGTTCAGTGAAGCATGGGGCTCCTTTGCATGTTCACTTCCAAGATTAGGGTCTGCACTGTTACTAGAATTGAGTGTTCCAGTGTTTCTGATTATGGGGTAAAGGTTGTCAAAGCCAAGAAGTTAGACCATCATCAAGGGAAAGGTAGAGGAGGTAGAACTTCTAGTGCAGAGGGTTTGCATCATATCAGTGGGTGGATGAGCTACTGCCACTTCTACAGGTTGATGCTCACCACTGTGCTTTAAGCCCAAGAAAAGTGGCTGGCACCAGATCACCTAATTTTCCCAGACTCAGCTATGCTATGCGTGACCACTGCTAAGGACAGTCAGTACAAAGACCGTAAGATCAACAGATGGAAAACCATGTGCTCCTTTAACATGCCTTGCATCAAGGATGTAGTCATCAAAGTGGACGTCGTGGACCCCAGCAGCTGGTCCCCAATGGCTGCCTCCTAGAAGAGATGGACATCTACTCCATCAAGGCAGCAGACCTGGCCTTCACCTCCCAACTGTTCTGGCAAGTGAAGCAGAACTAGCATGTGCATGTTCTGGTGGCCTATTTCAACATCAAATTCACCACTGACACAAGAAGACCAGCTTCTTCACCAACACCAAGTCGCTGTATATGCACTGGAGGCAGACCATGTTCTACAAAGACAACTATCTGACAGTGAAGATCTTTGGGTGACATCTTTGGCCTGTGGCCCCATGTGGCCTGGACTTCACCATTGCCCTGGACTCCAAGGGCCAGCTGTGTGAGCTGTCCTGCTCCACTGACTACCCGATGTGCTGAGGCAGCACCGGTTTCTCCCAGCCTTACCCTCCCAGACCTGTGCCAGCCCAGGGGCTGCAGGGTTTTAGGCTGCTTCAGGCTGCCTCTTTCTCTCTTTGCAGAAGGGGGTTTGACTATGTTTTTCATACCTCATGTTTTTAAATGATTGTATTTATAACAGTAAACCCTCAACTGGAAAAAATACTGACTCAGCTGATTTAAGTAAAAAAAAAATATTGGAAGCCTAAGGGGTCACTCCTAGGATGGAGAGAAAAGCTGAACAAACAAATTGAAAAAGATGGAAGCCAGGATGGAAGCCAGGGCAGCCTCTTAGGGCCACACTGTCCGGATCAGTCTGCCTCTGCGCCTGTCACTTTCTGTCTTTTCACCATCCCTGCAAGTGTCACACTAATATTTGCACCTATTGGGAAGAAAAGTTGATTGGCAAGATTTGGGTCATGTGGCTACCCCTTGGTCTGAAGAAGGCAAGGTACCTTGATGAACAATCCTATCGCATTGCCTATAGTGGGAAAAAGCTGGTTGGTACTAAGTGAATTAAGGGAAATGTATGGTGTAGATACCAAGAGGAAGGGGAGAATAGCACTTGGCCCATTCTAAAAATGTAGAATATAATTCTGCTTATATGACATTCTGAAAAGGGTAAAGCTAGGGATGATGATGGTCAAGGTTTGAGGCAGGGGAGGGTCTGACTACAAAGGAACACCAGGAGAGCATTTTCTGGGGGTGATGTAACTGTATGTGTTTCTGTATGTGATGTTCTGTATGTATTCTAGATAAAGGAAGAGTCAATTTTGCTGTGCTTAAATAAAAATAATAGCACAGTAGAAATACAGACAGACCGTAAATCTGTAATGACATTGCTTTAAATTTCAATCCTTTACTTCTTAAGCTGCTGATTTTGAAAAAATGTGTCCAGAGGTTTCACATATTAATAATCCTTCCCTTTTTTGGAAACAGTACTTGGAACTTCGATTTAACAAATATGTCCGTCTCTGTGGAACAATCCTCTTCATTGTTCAAACAGTAAGTAGCTCTCTGCTCATATATTTTATCTGTTGTCATCTAAAATGTTTTTGGCTGTTAAGGCATCTGAGCAAGCTTATCTGGTAAACACATGAGAGAAAAATGAGGTGTTGAAAATAGGAAGAAACAACAAAAGAAAAACACTTTTCACTGTACAGCATTAACCCTGAAGACCATAATGCAGTGTTTTAAGCAACTACATTACTTCGTGAGGAAAAATAGTGATTAAAGTGAGCAGTAAATGTTATATTGATCAAACAACAGTTATATTCTTTCCCTTATCCCACCTCCCCACATTCCTGTAACAGTGACAGTAAAGGTGTTATTGAGGTAACAAAGATGTTTGAAGGAGTTGTAGTAACTGGTGGTAAGAATTGTAACAAAGGAAAACCAAATATGTTTCATGATATTTTTGCAACATGTTGAGTAGTAGGTCTGAAAAAAACTAAATGATATAGAAGACATTAGGAGATAATTTTCTCTGTTTGAAAGCTTTAAAATGAGTCCGTGTTCTTTGTTAAAATTGAAACCTAAGGCTCAATTGAAGCCTTCACTAGTGTGAAACAACAGAACCGTGTGCTCTGGAGCAGTTTTTAAAGTCAAGAACACAATCCCGTAATTCAAGAATATGCAAATAGAGATTTTCTGACTCACACCCATGGAAAGCAGAGATTTGTCAGGCATCAGTGACAGAGAATGTTTTCTACCTAGGCTGCTGGAGGGTTGTCAAGAACATCTTTTTTTTTTTTTTTTTTGTCTTGTCATTTATATTTATCTTCTTCTTGGCAGCTAAGTGCTTTAGAGATTGGTTTCATAATGGTGGTCTAGGGAGAAATTTTTTGTGCCCTCCGTATTTATTATTCCATTTCTCCAACCAAAAGCTACCTACACATTTGCTACAGAATGATATTGTGCCTTTGTAAATTATTTACTTCACTCTATTTTATATCTTTGTAAATAATATAACTTAAATTATATCAGTCCTTAACACTTACAGTGTAAAAGGAAGGAGCCCTTTGAAGACTGGTAGAGATTCTGATGCAGAGTTGAAGCTGGTAGCTTGCATTCTTTTGCCAACCGGCTAAACCCTCTTTGGATCATTGTTAGAAATATGATGAGAAATTAAAATTGGGGAGGAATGTGAAGTGTCCTGTGGTTATGTTTTCAAATCTGTCAGCTTGGACAGAAGAATGACTGTGGAAAGTCAGTTCATCCTTGCCCCCAAAGAGGGAAACTTTAGTGTCTCCCACTTGAAGGACTTACTGGCATAGCACTATTATGTGTTGTAATCAAACATTTAAATACTTTACATTCTATTTATTCCATACTGTTTTTAGAGAGTAGTCTTCTAATTAACTTCTGTGTGATATATTTGAAAAATTAAATGCATTCAAACTGATATTTTAGGGAAAAGAGCATATTTATCTTCCTTACTATTGTACCTCAGATTAATACATGTTTGTTAAATGTATGAATGCAAAATGATTAATATAAAAGATAGAATGTAGTTTTTGTTGGCTTTCACAATTTTTAGTGCAAACTTACACTTGCTTAATTAATGGCTTTCAAGCTTTTAAAATAATTCCCCAAATTTTAATTCTTTCCAATTAGTTATGCAATGACTAATAATAGTTAGAAGGCATATGAATGAGGGATCATTCCCTTTAAAATTTGTTTTTCTTTCATATTTCCCTCCTTTCATCCCTCCCTCCCTCCCTCTTTTCCTCCCTCCATCCCTCCAGCCTTCACTCCCTCCATCATTTTTTCCCTTCCTTGTTGTTTCAATCAAGGAAAACTGATTTCAAGCTTGAGTTTATGGGTCAGTGGCTATCTGTACCAAATACCACATAAAAGTTGCCTTTTACATAAATTTATATAAATTTTACATAAATTTATATAAAAGAGTTTTGTAACCTACGCCTACACTATATATAGAAAAGGAGCATCAACTGTGTTTCAATAACATTTTCAAGCTACAAACAAATTTTATTACATTTAATGAATCTGCTGTATTAATTTGTAATTTAATTTATAGAAAAATATTAATATTTCATCTTAAGACTCATTACATTTATTTGGTTTTCTTTTTCCCTCTAGATTCTGTATACTGGAATTGTTATTTATGCCCCTGCCCTGGCTTTGAATCAAGGTACATTTGCAGCAATTAATCATGTATACACATTTGTTGTTCATTTTTAATAGATCTTATTTTCTTCTTGGAGAGATGGAGGAATGCTTCCAGTAACCTGAATTAACTTGAGTTCATTGTCTCCATTAACAACTTCTTTGGGTTCCTGGATCAGTAGCTCCAGAACGTTTATAGATTAGTAGAAGGGCAAAGCTCGCCGGACAGTGAATCTCTGGGATATGCCAACTAGCCATTCTCCATTCCCTCAGAAATAGTCTAAACCATGAATGACAAAGAGTGGAGTGTTCTTATATGTGTGAAGATTGTGCTGATCAACAAATTATAAAAGCAATAAAACTTGTAGAGTTTATTGGGGCAAAGGTACCTGCTAATCATGTACTTAATTGGTTTTGAAGGAAGCCCCACATCCTTTGAATTCTTATCAACAAGTGAGTTTAGCTCTAACAATTCCTTGTAAGATGGATAAGTGGACCCTGTGGTGGGAAGAACGTGGTGTATTTCCTGTAGTCATTGTAAAATGGAAAACCCCTGCTAACTCCATAGTCTAGTTTCTTGACTTCATGATAACTAGTATTGATCGCCGAAGTTTATAAAGTACAACAGTATTATTACAAAGAAGAATTCCTTTATATAGTATACTCTTGAATTCTGATTGTCAGCTGTGTTTCATGTCAGTATCACAAACATCTTGAATGGATTGTTTCATATGTAAAGAACTGAGCTGTAAATTCAATAGGTTACCTATTGGAGCTTACTATTATTGAAGGTGTTGGCTTTATGGTTTTAAAGTGCAGTTGGAGGATAAAGAAGATTTCCTACCTTCAATCTGAAGAAGTAGAGGACTCTGTTCTTTTCAGTTTATTGAGCCACTCCCTGGGAGTACATTGAGACTCAAGGGACTGCATTTTGACCATTTGAATTTTAATTGCATGTTTTATTGCTTATATATATGAAAGCACAGGCAAATTAAGTGTACAGCTGGATGAGCTTTAGCAATAATATATACTTGGGTGACCACCACATTGAAGGCAAGATGTGGAATATTTCCATCATCCAATCCCAGAAATTTTCCTGTGCTTCTTTTATTTTTAAAAGTTAATTAATTAGTTAATTGTTATATACCTTGAGGTAAAGTTGGTTTACATCATTATATTTGTTTTAGGGGTTATAGGTACATGTTTTTGCAAATATGTTTTCACACCATGTCCACCACTGATGACTGAATAACCCTAAACCATGCTCCATTGGGTGCACGTCTTCCCCTCTGGTTGCCTCAGTTTTGCAGTCAAATTTCAAGGGTTTATTATTGGTTTGGGCTTGTCTGACCCTTTATTTTGTTTCTCTACATTCTTCATACAACTGAAAACATCTGGTATTTATATTTCTTCTTCTGACTTATTTCACTTAGCATTATCCTCTCCAGTTCACACGTGTTTTTATAGCTGAGTAGTATTCCATTGTGCAGGTATACCGTATTTTTCTGATTTACTCGTCTGTCCTTGGACTAAGTTGTTTCCATAATTTGGCTATTGTAAATATTGGTGCAATTAACATGAGTATATATTTATATATCCCTTCGAATTGTGTTTTTGCATTCTTCAGGTAGATACTTAGAAGTAGAGTTGCTGGGTCATATGGCAGATTATTTTTATATTTTGAGAAACCTCCATACTGTTTTCCATAAGGGCTGGACCAGTCTACATTGCCACCAGCTGTGTACAGAGTTCCTTTTTCTCCACTTACTCTTAAGCACATGCTTCTGGTTATTCTTGTGGATATGAGGTGGTATCTTATTGTAGTTTTGATTTGTGTTTCCCTGAGATAAGTGTTGATGAACATGTTTTCATTGTACCTATTGGCTATCTGTATGTTTTCTTTGGAGAAGTGTCTGTTTAGCTCTTCTGCCCATTTTTTGATTGGGTTAATAATTCTCTTTTTGTGAGTCACATGAGTTCTTTATATATTTTGGATGTCAACCCTTTGTCAGATGTATCATGTGCAAGTATTTTCTCCCCTTCAGTAGAGTGTCTATTTGTTTTAATGATAGTTTATTTTACTGTGCAGAAGCTGTTTAGCTTGATGTAACCCCATTTGTCAATATTTACTTTTGCTTCTTTTGCTGTTGGGAATGAATCCCCAAAGACGTCTTTGAAGCCAATGTTGTGGAGTGTTTTGCCTTCTTTCCTTCAAGTATTTCATAGTTTTGGGTCATATATGATGTCTTTAGTCCACTTTGAGTTAATTTTTAGGTACAGACTAATTAGATCATCCATGTCTTCCGTGAGTTTAGGCAGATGTATCTTTTCATTTCTAAGGTTGCCAAGTTTGGGGGACATGGGGTTGTTATCCTTACATTTAAAAGAGTTATAATCTGATTCTCCACTTCTTAGATAAATGGCAATAAGTTATGTAGACTTTTGTTCCACCTTGGTCCTAGCATAGTAACATGTACTTTGTCTTTCAAGGCTCGATAGAACAGTATGTTTTCTTCAGCCATGATGGCAAGTACTCGCTAGCCCCTTTCAGTCTGGACAGCCACATCATAACATCAAGCTGTTTTTTTGTTTCAATACAATATAAATTATTTCTCAGGTACTTAATTTAGCCATGTGGGATCTGTGTATGGTGTCTCAGGGTAGAAACCAAGTTTAATTCATCAAATAATTTTGAATCCCTTTTTTTTGTTTGTTTTTGTTTTAAAGATTTATTTATTTATGCATGCAAGAACTGGGGTGTAGACCAGAGGTGTGGGGTGGTGAGAGGATCCACCAGACACAGAGTGGGGAGCAGAACAGACAGATCGACTGGGATACACTGCTGAGGGGAGCAGCGGGCGAGGCAGGAGAGGTCTGCTGCGCCATGTGGGAAGCTCCCTGGCTGGGTGTTGAACTCGTGCTTCAGTGGCTGCTGATAGCTTCATAGTGCTGAGACTTAACCCATTGCTCCACCAGGGAGGCCCTGATTTCGTTTTGTTTTGGAACATTTTGTTAGATACATACCTCATTTTAGGCAAGTGGGCATAGAGGAAGACGCCCAATAAATGACATGGCTTCTCCTGATGATTTTTGAAGTGTACCATTTTAATGCATGTTTCACAATTATGCATTCTTTTTTTCCCCTTCCAGTCACAGGATTTGATCTGTGGGGCGCAGTAGTAGCCACAGGAGTGGTATGCACGTTCTACTGCACGTTGGTATGTCAAAGTCATGATTTATCCTTTTGCTCTATGACTTGCTTTGCAAAATTCCACTAGTTGTGCACTGAAGACTGGGTTCTTTTTAATCACACTCCTGCTCCTCCCTTGTGCAGTGTAACTTTTTGTAGGGAATATTCAGTTTGGGGTAAAATCTGATCCTTTATAAAACATTGATCATAACTGATATATTTTTCCTTCCTCTAAACCATTGCAGTGGTCTCTTATGTTGTCTCTTAATTCATCTTTACTGATGTCAGGTTAATGCAGTGTGCTAATATTCAATATTATTCCTTAGCTTGGAAACCTGAGATAAATTCCCATTATATAGGCAGGAGTAACAGTAAAAATCTGTACCATTTTGGCTTGGGCACCAATATTATCATGGATACTGGTCCTTTTTAGTGGTGCGAGTCTTATGGTATCCTTAATATTCTAGGTGTTAACTCTTTAGTTGCTAGATCTTTTAGAAGACAAGTTCCTCAGGAAGGGACTGCTTTAGACAAGGTCATAGGGAACTCTTGTGCAATATATGAGAAGTGTGTGGCAGTAGCCAATACAAAATAATTTTAGTTTCAACAACTGGCATGGCCATCTGGGTGCATACTGGTTGAATACCAGCTCTGTCTATAAAATAAAATCTATGATACTCTATTTTGCAATTTCAGTGTGAATTTTCTTCCCCCAAATTTCCCTGTGCCAGTCTACTTCATTCAAAAATGTGTGATTGGCCACACTCAGCCTGCCATGTGCTTTAACCTCCCTGCACTTTTCCCTATGCTGTTTTCTCTGCTTGGAGGACCTTCTATCTTTGCCTCTGTTTATATTTGAAGATTTGGCTTAAAAACCACCTTTCTTGAACATCCTCCCTACCTTATACCTCTCCCTTGTGCTTTTTGGCCAAGCTCCATGTTTGTATGATACTGTATGAACTGTATGAAAATGTCTAATAGAAGCACTAACCTACTCTCCTCTCCTCTCAAAGGGTGGTCTTAAAGCAGTTATCTGGACGGATGTTTTTCAAGTTGGTATCATGGTGGCTGGATTTACGTCTGTAATTATTCAAGCTTCTGTGGTTCAAGGTGGAATTGGCAATATTCTGAATGATGCCTATAATGGTGGAAGGTTAAACTTCTGGAAGTAAGTTGCTGTTTATCTCTTGACTACTAGAATACTTATTGTTTTTAAAAATATTTTATTTTTATTTATTTATGCATTGAAGAACTGGGGTGTAGGACAGAGGTGCGGGGCTGGGAGTGGTGGTGAGAGGATTCACCAGGGACAGAGTGGGGAACAGAACCGGCAGATCTACTGAAATACACTGCTGAGGGGAGCAGCGGGTAAGACAGGAGAGGTCTGCTGCACCACGTGTGGTTAGCTCCCTGGCTGGGGATTGAACCCAGGCTGCAGAGGTGATAGTGTGATAGTGCTGAGACTTACCCCTATGCCAAAATAATCTCTTTATTGGAATGAGTTTACATTAGGAAAAAACAACCTGCTGAGGATGTAGTATAGAAAAATGAAGCTGGAAGTACATGTATAAGGGGTTTCCACCAGGTCTTTAAGTGGTTAAATAAGTCAGGTGATACTTAGGAGGGTGTATCCTCCTAAAAAGAGATTTATAGCAAGTTGTGTGTGTATGAATTATTTATGTGTTTATATACATATAGTATTTCCTTCCAGATAGTAAAGTCTGGAATAGGTTGAAGGGCGAGGTAGAGTAAGGGGAGGAGAAAGTAGAGAGACAAGAAAAGGAAGCTTCTTAAGAGAAAAATACTAAAAGTAATTTTTTGATACTTCTTTGTTTCAAGCAGCCTAGAGAATTTCTCTTTTAAATATTGCCTAATAATATATACTATGTTACTCTATATTATACATGTATGTATTAAGTATTATATATTCTATATTATGTCATGTATTATTTTTAGAGAATTGACTAGAAAATTTAGGGTTAGTTTCACAACTGTCAGTTTAGTATCTAATAAAATGTGTCTTAAGCAACATTCAGTTTTCCTAAAGAGAGATGAAGGAAGATCCTAGATACCTCATCCCAAATTTATCACATAATTAAAAAAATATTTAAGGGGCCTCTCTGGTGGCCTAGAGATTAAGTCTCAGTGCTATTACTGCTGCAGTCTGATTTCGATCTCTGGCCAGGGAGCTAACCACATGCAAAGCAGATCTCTCCTGTCTTGCCCACTGCTCCTCTCAGCAGTGTATTTCAGTAAATCCACCTATTCTGCTCCCTACTCTGTCTCTGGTGAATCCTCTCACCCCCATACCCTAGCTTGCACCACAATTCCTCTAAAAAATAAATATTAAAAAAATCAATAATAAGAAAATTATTTATAAAAAATATTTTTTTTTCCTTTTTTTTATTGTTATTTATGTCTTTTACATTTTGTATTCCCCTTGGGCAGCCCACCACCAATTCACCTGTGATCCATCTCCATGGTCCCCTGTATTCTCCTCTCTTCCATTTTGTGCCCTTATCCTCCCCTCCCCCCTCCCCCACCGCTGAGTGTATCTCTCCCACCCGGCCTCCCTATAGTCCTGTTATAAGTGAAACCATTCGATATTTTTCTTTTTCTTTCTGGCTTATTTCACTGAGTATGATTCCCTCTAATTCCATCCATGTTGCGGCAAATTGCATGTGTTTATCTTCTTTCCATGCTGAATAGTACTCCATTGTGTATATGTACCA